>JADRCD010176883.1:17176-33698 GCA_019843815.1 Montemys delectorum
GAGAGTAAGAGAGAAGGAGAGGGAGAGAAATGCTAAAATGAGGCAGGTATTTTTCAATACCACTAAGTGGCCTGAAGTGGTTAGTAGATATCCAGAAAGAAGAAAGTAAGATTCCAAAGAGCTTTTGTTTATAGGATTTTATCTTTAGTTATTTTTACCTAAGAATGTGTTAAGGGCTTTCTTGGTACCTATTCCATCACACAATCTCTTCCAGTCAAGTGCAGGTCTCAATCCATGAGCAGCTGTTCGTCTCCACTGACCTACTTGAGGATGGAATCAGCTCTCTCTGCATTTTTACAGTAGCCTCAAAGCCAACCGACACCCTGCAGTCCACAGCCTCTGATCCACATCCTCCAATCCTGACTCCAGTCATGCTGTCAGAGCAACCTTCCTAAGCACTCATATTGATCATGTTTGACCTTGACCCTTCTCACTGCCTTTTGAGTAAAATGAAACGCTCCCACATGGCTGACGAGATCCATGTATAACCAAGCTCTGCTGAGCTAAAGGTTTATCTGCACATGTGACCTTGACCTTCTATTTGAGACCTCAAATGTGTCTTTTCCTCAAATGTGCAGATATCACTTTCTCAGGAAGACTCCATTACCAACCCTGTCTACACAGTGACATCGGTCCTCCTAGTGCTTGTCAACAGCTCATCAAGGAACGAAAATACAGCAACTTCCTCTTGCATTAGTTTGAACAAGAGCAAACCCAAATTAGAATTCTCTCCTTCTCTTCCTGTTTTCAGTCTGACCCTAACAAAGGGCTTTGCTCTCTGTTTATTAAGTAGCACAGAGAATATGGTATGGGAAACACATAAGGGATTATTTACTATTTTTAAATACAGAATATTTTAATCATATCATTTCTCCTCCCAGACACTTCCCCTCTCTTATCCAGGCAAATTCATGATCTATCTACCCAGCTTCCCCACCCCCAACACAACAACCAAAAAACTGCACAAAACAAGCAGACAAGTAAACATGAAGTTCTGTTTTGTGTTAACTAACTGACTATTCTTGAGTACGAACGAAGTCTGCCTCTCACTGTGTGAATCATTCCATTGGAGAAAACTGATATGTCCTATCCAGGAATTTGTCAAGTCCGTGTCCCCTTCAGAATGAGGGGCTCTTTGCAGAAATCTTCACCAGAGTTCTGCAAAAGAAGAAGCCACTTTACTGTTCCCAACTGACCCAGCACTCAGAACTGCAATCAGATACTAGCGCCCTGTATGCATGTTGCATCTAACGTGTATGGTGAATATTTGTTGTTTTAAGGTTGCCCTCAGTTGGTTGGCTGTTTTCAGCAAGTGATTACAACACACATTCTGAGCCAGGCATAGAAAAGTATATAGTTTGAGATTAAAGCCGTGCATTTAGCTTGAGTTATAAAAGCTGGTTGTATGGGAGATTCAAGGCTCAGCAAAGTTGATGACATTGTTCTCTCATAAGCAGGCTAAATAGGGTGAGTATGCAGTAAGGCAGCAGGCTACATACATAATCTTGAGTGACCGTGACCTCAAAGCATTTTATTAACTTGGTTGCAGTGTCCAGCAAAAGTTCAGTCTTTTGGAGTCAAGAGATATTTTCATGAAAATCTGTCCCTACAGACCCTCTCTACGGCCTGGCCTTTGTAGTACTTGTAACCTTAAAATAACCCAGGTAAGGCTGATATCGTTTATTTCCTCCACCTGAATACATGGTACAGAGTTGTTAAAGGGGCAATTACTGAATGAATCAGTCAACTTTTAAGTCTCCTTTATGCTCAGTGTTAATTATTTCACTTAATACTCTTGACTACAGTACACCTCACTCCCCCATCTGAAGAAGTGTGGGCTCTTTACTTCCATACCCTGAACACCCCAACAGCCAGAAACTGTTGAAGCTGGGATTTTTGAATCCCATGCCTGTTACTGTGTGCTGGAAAGGGAATCACCGAATTGAGGGAGCGCTGCAGGAAGGAGTGCATAGAAGGGGAATTTTCCAAGTGAGCATGCAGGTGAAGAGTCTTTTCAAAAGCAGCTGGGGTCTCTTTGAACTAGAGGGACACTGCTGGGATAGTCCCAGCCAGAGCTTAAAATAAAGCCACTGAAAATAATTGTTCAGAAAACCGATCTGGTTCATCATGAAAGTATTTTCTCAGCTGGCAGTTTTGAAAAGGTCTATTCCTATATCGTTGTGGCCTTCTTGAAAGAGAAAAAGAAAGATTGACTAGTGGATAGACATACACAGATCTCTCTGTCTCTCTGTCTGTCTCTGTCTGTCTCTGTCTGTCTCCTCTGTCTCTCTGTCTCTCTCTTTCTCTCTCTCTCTCTCTCTCTCTGTCTCTCTCTCTCTCTCTCTCTCTCTCTCTCACACACACACACACACACACACACACACACACACACACACACACACACAGCATGCAGTGCCTGTTGAAGGCCACAAGAGGACCTGAATCTTCTAGTGGTTATGAGGTGCTGTATGGGTGCTAGAAACTGAACCTGGGTCCAATTCAAGAATACCAACTATTGTGACCCAATGAACCATCCCTCTAGGCTCACTTTGATTATTTTAAGGCAAGTTAGTGATAGAAAGCACAAATCAGCAAAGAAAGTGTATGTAAATCATTTCTTATACTCCATCATTATATGAGTTTATATTCTCCTCTTTTATGCTTTGTCTCTCTGTCATCTGCATGTATGCATTTCAGACCTTTGCCTTTCTTCATGTGAAGGCAACTTCTTTCTTACCATTACTGATGTCTTTCTGAGCCTCTATCCCTGGCTCACACTTGAGTGCCATCGAGAGTCACTGAGGAACTTAACTGCAAAGGCAGCATCTCTGAGCCTCCGCAGACCTCCTGCCCTGGAATCTGCATTGTAACAAGCTCCAGGTAAAGGCAAGGTATGGTCCAAAGGCCATATTTCATCAGCAGAGGCTGATATGTGCTATGAGCACTGCACAGAATCTCAGTGTCAACATAGTTCTGTAGCCAAGCGTTAGGGTGCTTTATGACTTCCCAGTAAAGATGGAGGGCTTCCTTATAAACGTGAGCCCACACACCCCTCAGCATTCTCCCAAAGCACAAACACCGTCAGCCTGATGCTATCTACACCTACTTAAAGGAACTAACTCGTTTTTAGAGAAGCTAGAGCAGCAACTAATGCCACTGGGGAGCACATAAAACTGTCAGAGTGGCCAGAGCAATTTCTAACAAGCCTGCCTCTTCCCCAGTCTGCAGTGGCCCAAGGCTAAATTTCTTTAATGTTTTTGTGTTGTCGTTACATGTCGTCATGTTGTTACTTGAAATACTTTTCCCTCTGTCTGTTCTTTGAGTTACCCGATTCTGTCCACATTCACCATGCAGTTGTAATCTCACTCCCACGCTCCCCAAGTCATTGCTGACAACCCAAGGGGCACTGAGCTCGCTTGCCGGATACTCTCTGTTACCCCCGGGGTCAATTGTCTCAGAACACATTTACCTCCTTTCTCCAAATGCCATTTTGACACATCACTCGGGGCTTCTCACCTCCTTGACCTGACTATAAGCAAATGAGAGAGGTCTTCAGCACTTGACTCAGGTCCTCTGGCACCTTTGGCTCCTCCTTCCAAGCAAGGGACTAGCGAGGTGGGAAGAGCTTCTGTTGAGTCTCCATTCGGCCTCACACCACCTTAGAATGGCAGAGACTCACTTGAGCGGCAGGAGCCCTGGTCTCATCATCTATGAAAGAGGAATGTATCTTCAAGGCTTATGTGTCACTTGAGCTCTCAGGTGGACCAAGAACACAGTCCATTTTAACATGTCCCCTCACTACACGCTTTGCTAGAACATCTCATACTGTAGCTTGTCTCTATGTTCTGACTGGTGTATAGGAGTCTCCTCCCTCTGAACACTCCAAGAGGAAATGCTTTAGACTTTTGCATTTGTGTGCATTCTAAAAATTGATATTTCTATTAAAATAGATGAGTAAAATGTGTATATGTATGTTTCACAATACCATGCTTTTAATATAGCTTTTTAATCATTGAGAGTTTCATTCAATGTATTCTAATCATCTTCACTCCCCACTTTTTCCCCTAACTCTTTCCACTCTACTCCTCACAGGTAAGATGACATTAAATATATGAATATTTGTGGACTGAATAAATCAGTATATTTATTTACTTCCTGGTTATGGCAAGAAACACTGTGTTTGCGTTATAGTAGCAATATAAAGTTTGCTTTTTAAAAGATTTATTTTATTTTGTTATTTTATTTTAGTGTGTGTGTGTGTGTGTGTGTGTGTGTGTGTGTGTGTATGCTGGGTCCTCTTTGAACTGGAGGGACACTGCTGAGATAAGCCCAGCCAGAGCTTAAACCCTGCTTCTACTTATGTCTGTGGGATCTTGGGCAAGTTCTTTAACTCCTCTAGTTCCTAGTTCAGCTACAAAGTAGGAATAGTATGTTTGCTTCAGGTAATAGTGATGGGATTTAATGTGTAAACACAGAGCATGCATGCAGGAGGGCCTGTCTGCAAAGCAGAAAGTGCAGACCGCCGTGCTAAGGATTGCCAAGAAGGAAAAGTCGAGCTAGTGTTTTAGACGTTTCAGGATCCTCTGGGACTTATAGGCCTGCCCCTGAGGTGGAAATTATCCCTGCCCTTTGAATGGCTGCCATGTCCTTTGGATCTTTTGTTTGCTTCATTAATGATGTTTTCCAGCCTCTCTCAGCACCTCTGCCTTAAGGGGGACACCCTACACCTCTAGCCCCCATTCTACTTGCTGATCTGATGTCTCAGCCACTAAAATGAAATTCAGTATCATCTTGTGCAGGTCAAATGGCCACCTGACTTCCCACTGCTTCCTTCTGCTGTGATGGCCCAGGCCACATTTCTTGATCTGTGTCTCTAATTTTTACCCCTATCATGCTCTTACTAAGGCCTCTTCAGAAACAGACCCTGAGACAAGGCTTCCAGTGTAAGTGGATGACTCAGGAGGCCTAGAAAACACTGACAGGAAAGTGGAGGAATAAGGAAGGGAGAGGAAGAGGGCCACTGGGCGACACTGCAGAGCCGTCACCACCGCGGGTGATGAGACCTCATTCCCCGGGAGGAGATTCTGGAAAATGATAGAAATTGTCTAGATAGTAATCCCGGAAATGTTTCCTGCCCGTGTTCTAATCCCAAAGCTTGGGAATATGTTGCCTTCTATGGTGGATTTCACATATGTTAAGGATCTTGGGGTGTGAAGATTAGCTTAGATTATCCAAGTAGACCCAGAGAAATCTCCAGGGCCTTGTAAGAGAGAGACATCAGGTCAGACTCATGAAGAAAGTTGGAGGTGTCACCCCGATACATTCAAAAACGAAGACAGGGACTGAAAGAGAGCCAGGGAAGAAGCGGGTGGTGATGTATACCTGTAGCCTCTGCATTTGGGAGGTGGAGCAGGGGGGTCAGTGGTTCCAGGGCAGCCTTGGTTCCATGCTTCTCTCTCTCTCTCTCTCTCTCTCTCTCTCTCTCTCTCTCTCTCTCTCTCTCTCTCTCACACACACACACACACACACACACACACACACACACACAAACCAAGGGATACAAACAGCATCCAGATACCACCAGGGAGGCATTGGAATAAATTATTCTCAAGAGCCCCACACACATAAAGCAGATCAGCTTTACCAACATCTTGATATTAACCCAATAAGAACAACTTCAAATTGAAGATACTTGGTCTTATTTAATTTTTTTTAAAGCAACAATAAGAAATACTGCCAGAGTTCTTTGCTTCCAAGGCAAGCACTTGTGGATTGATTCCTTTAAGTCTTTGGCTGAAGGCTGCCGGGTGGGTAAAGTTAAGTCCTTAGTACTTGAGAGGCAGTGACAATTCAGAAGATACCAAAGTACCAGGAAAATGGACCAGACACCATCTGAGTAGGTTGTGCTGTGTGTGCTCTTCACTGGCCTCTCTTCCTTTCAAATCTGCCTTCGCAAAGGTTGTCTTGTAGACCGCACACTCCAGGCAGCCCTCCAGCCCCTGTCAAGTTTCCCTTACCTCAACAGGGAGATCCTTCAATAGGCTGCTCCCTTTCTTAACACTCTCCAGTGCTCCTCTGGGAAGACCCTTAGGAAAGGAAGCCCAGGCATCGGTCAGTTGATGAAGGTTGGATCCAAAGTCCTGACAGTTCAGCCTCAGTGCTTAGCTTCTGGGATTGTGCAGGAAAGGAAGTCAGGGTGCTTGGCCATCTGTTTGTGTGCAATGTTCCAAGCTTAAGTGGACAGATCTTGAGAACCCTGAACTGTTGATCCCTTCAGTCTGTGTTCTGAGAATAGCAGCAGTACCGTGGGCAAGTGAGAAAATCGATATCAGAAAGGAGAAGGTCAATTAAAGGAAACATTTAAGACATGTGGCTGTCTATTTACAGTAGAGAACCCAATCCTGAGAAATTCTGAGTCCTGCACATTCACAGAATGGCACGAGCATACTCAGATAAGCCCTGCCTCTTGGGAGCTAACTGCTTAACCATAAGCCCACCACAGCAAGTCACACATACCCTTCCTTCTCAGCCCGTTCTACAAGTCAGGAATTCCAATGTCAGAACCCTCCTGGGAAAGGCTTCAGACCCAAATGACCCCTTAAAACTTAACTGTGCCCTTCACCTTGATTTTTCTCAAAGTGTGATAACTCTGTACCTGCTGTTTGTCTGAACAGTAGAAGAGTAGAGAGATTAAGAGTGTCTGTACATTCTTAACATGTCAAAAAAATCAAAATAATTATGCTTCAAAATTACCACAGGTGGTGCTGAGGTTTCCCAACACTACATGAGTGTTCAGTTGGACAGAGTAACGCATGAGCCCCCCAGAGGAGGGGTTTCGTTACTATCAACTCTGACAGTTACAAGGGGAGTTTCACGGGTGAAGTGACTTGTCTGCCTGGTGGCATGAAGAAGTTAGTGATTTAGTATTAGGCTATTTCCCTTAAGCTCTTCTTAAGTTTTTCATTCCATCTGTGGGGAAATATCAGGGACCAGATTTTATAGATGTAGTTACACAGGTTCAGGTAGTAAACAGCAAATCCTGGCTCTGGGCTCTGGTCTTCATGACCCTTTTTTGTCCATTGTGTTCAAAACAGAAGGGCTGAGTCACTTGGTGGCCTGAAGCCAAGGAGTAGAAGGCAGTTCATTTCAGAGCCTCATCCCGGTCAGGAAAAGGTCACTAGCATAATTATTAGATTAAAGAAATCGATGTAGAAAATGTGGAAACCGAGACGAAGAGATGACTCAGCCAGTAATGCTCTTGCCTTTGCAATCCTGACAGTCTCAATTCAGATCACAGAATCCAGGTTAAAAAAAAAAAAAAAAAAAAAAAAAACAGAAGTGTGCCTCAGGCCTGCCATCTTAGGGATGATGAGGTAGGGGATAAGAGCACAGATCCCTGCCTGGAAGCTTGCCAGCTCTCCTGGCCTAGTGGGCGAAGCTTCAGGCCATTGACAGACACTGTCTCCAACAAACAAACTAAAATGGAAAGCGCAGGGAGATTGACACCAGGAGTTGTCACGTGTTCACGTCATATGTGTCATCACCACCTGCAAAAGGCCGCAGGCTCCGTTTGCTTGACTGTCCACGGCTGCTGCTAGTGCTTGTTTTGTACACTCATGCATACTGCAGTTTTAGAGACATAAGAATCGTGCTCTATGTGTGATGGTTTTATGATGCTGTTAGGTGATAGTGGGGATACTTTGCAGAGGGGCTTAGCAGACTGCTTCATGCATCATGATGCTTTATGAATGAAGTCTTAGTTTGTGGCACTGTCTGCCGGATGTGACCATAGCTATCCCCGATTAAAGCCATTGTATGTGATGCTGCGGTTTTACATCTAAACTTGAAGTTCAGCTCTCTACAGGAGTAGGAGGTGATGGGGCCAGTTTCTCCATTTTGAATGTTGTTTTAAAGCTGACTAAGGTTGACGGGTGAATACAAATTCTCCTCCAAGTATGCATTTTCCAGACCATAGCTTAGCTGAATTTGTTTCTCCATATTTACTTTACCAGGTGTTCTGATCCCCACACAGTCCCGGGCTTGTTTGTATAATGCCAAAGTCCTTAGAGACACCACAGTTGGTACTAAGATGAATGTTACAGTAATTCCCAGCACTCCCCATCCAAGCCACTACCAATGCCAGAGATTGGTACCTCCTGGCACAAACTGGGACTTGTTCTCCGTTCTTGTGCCCATCTTGGCTCCAAGCCAGACACATGGCAGGCTCCCAGCACATTTCTTGAAAATAGTGAGACAGTCTGCATGTTCTGCATCGGATTTTCCAAACTGCTCTGTGACTTCAACAAGTCAGGCCACCTCTCTGCCCCTCAGGGTCTTCACCTAGACACGAATAGAAACTTGATGCTGGTGAAAAGGGATGGGTTCCATGTGAAATCACCTTATGTGTGCATATCGCCTAGGCAGCAGTTGTCTCCCTTCCTGCGGAATCTCATGCCTCGTGGGTTTGTGATTTATTCCCTCTTCTCAGGCTCTAGGTGCTATAGGTACCACACATGTCCTTTTGTTTCTTTTCTGGACTCTCCTGGCACATTGGAAGTCTGGGAAGTGAGGTGGGGGTTGTGGGGCATCACCAGTGATGGACAGGATGAGTACACGACCCCACACACCCAAAGCAGCTCTCCCAGAACCCACTCGGACCTCAGTCTCCATTTTATTTTTGTAGACATGTATATTAGCATTTTTTGCCTTGTAAGCACTTCTGTGAAAAACTTTAAATTATTTAAATAAAATGGATTTCAGTAACTAGTGTGGAAATGTAATAAGCATTTTAGTTTTAGAATATTTCAGAAAAACCTTTTGGGCATTTTTGTTTTGCTTTATTACTGGGTGTGTTTTTAATATTTATTTATAGATTTCAGAAATATAGTGCTTCACTCTGACAGGATATGTGTCATAAAGGAACAATTATGCTAGGAATCAAATTTTTTCCTGATGAAATTTGCAACCCTATTTTTTAAAAAAAAAATGTGAGCTTATTAACGTTCCCAAATCTAGTTTCTCTGAACAAGTCCTTGGAGCCTCTGGAGAATAGAAAGTTGGCTGTGTCATTCTGGGGACTTTTTTCCCTGAAATACTAAGAGAGGGTGAGTAATTCAACTAGTGACATACATATTTTTTAGAACCTCACCACTTTTTATAATAATACAAATTTTCAACCAAATGGGTAAAATTTTAGGTAAACTAGCATAACAAAGTTTAAGTGTTCATTTACCCAGCTCTCAACTCCATTTTTATCTCTTAAACCCTAAGTGACAGTTTTTAGATTTTCTCTCAAATTCCAATTGAGTTCTGTTGTTCCAAAGAAAAAAGTATTTATTAAATAATTGCAGAAGTTGTTACAATTTCAACAACATTGATGTGGCCATTTGTCTCTTGGCTTAGTTCATCAGTGAACTAAGCACTGCTGAGTGTGTTTGTTTTAATTTCCCTCATTTGTAGAACGGACCATAACTGCTAAATGTCTCAAAAATAATATGCACCACTTTTATAACAATGAATAGCTTGTCTCAACTCTTAGTTGGTGTATGAATGTAACGGGATATGTCACACTGTATCCTGCCATGTAGCTGTGTAACTTTCAAAGGCACAGGACCAAATTGTTTCATATACTTAGTATGAGAAAAGAAAATCCAGTTCTAAAATGATGTCCTAGAGATTAAATTTAACTTTTTATTTCAAATTAAATTATACTTTTTCAGAACATGAATGAATTATATTTTTTAATTCTGTGTGTGTGTGTGTGTGTGTGTGTGTGTGTGTGTGTGTGTGTGTGTTTGTATGATGCCAGAACAGGGCATCAGACCCTCTGGACCTGGAGTTACAGGTAATTTTGAGCCACCATGTAGATGCTGGGAATCAAATCCAGATGCTCTGGAAGAGCAGCCAGAGCTCTTAACTGCTGAGCCATCTCTCCAGCCAGATATGTTATATTTTAAAGCATCTAATAAGTACAATACATGTTGGGACTTTTTTGGTAACTATTGAAATTATATTCCTACTTCTTGAATGAGATCACACCATTTACTTGGTATAATATTCTCCTTATCTTTCTGAAGATGTCATTTAATATAACCTAAAGTATACTAGAAATATAAAATATATATAACAAACACCAAGAAGCCCAAAACTTCTTGGAAAGAAGTAAAATATGACTAGTTGAAGTTCTCTGTGCCCCTTCTGATCACACTGACTGCCCTGCCTCTCGGGAGCTTTCCTCCTGAGTCTCACCAAGAACTAGAAGGATCTGGTATGTAGATAAGGAATGACTCCTCAAAGGACATAAAGTTTCTGCCCGCTCTTTTTAAATAGATGATCTCTTCCAAGTGTGGGATTTTGTGATTGGCATATAACTGTCCATATTGATAGGGTACAGTGTGACATTTCAACACATTGTCATTATCATATCTGTGAAGCTTATCTGCACTTAAATGCCTCTATATAGTTCGTGTTAAGTGACTGGTAATATTAGTCATGTGAATAGACTACAGTTAATCTGTCTGTTATTTACTTAGTAAATGGTTAAATTGACTTTAGGTATTTGTGACTAGTCAGGAATGCTGCTGCTAAGAGTAATAAAGAATGGCTGGAACATATCTTTGTTCTGGATCTAGCGTCCTGGATGTTGCCAAATTGCATTTGGGGTTGGTTGTACCTAACATAATTTCTTTGTATATTTTTTTTTCAATGATCTCTAGTGCCTCTGATTTTTTTTTAATTTAATTGATTTTATTGTTAGATTTGGTGTTTATTTTTATACTCTGACTTACATTATGAAGGCTTTATTTAAATGTCCATTAAAAGGCTAGCCATCTATAATTGAGCATTTTGAAGAGATGAATGATTGACAGGGGCATGAACAAGTTAGCTGTAGGCATCACTCTATGACAGGTGGCCTCTGGGGTGCTATTAAGTTTGTTGGGAAAGCTGTCTGTGTGCTCTGCAGAGTTCAGTGACTTCCCTGGGTCTCTGTCCATTGGATTCAACAGCATCCCCTTCCGGTAATGGCAAGCAAAATTCTTTGTAAATGATCTCCTAACTTGTACTTGGGAATGGCCACTCTTGGATAAACACATGGCAGAATGACCACTTATTTTCCTCCAAATTTAAGACGTGAAAGAACTGAATTTTCTCTGGTTCTACTTGGCTTCTTCAGATAAGCTCCTACATCTTTCCCTTGGTGGAGGAAAATCAGCTTGGTGAGAGCCAGGTATGACTTTCTCCTGGCCCCCTCCATTTCCATTAAGTACTCTACAATTTCCTGAACTGTTTCTGGCATCCATGACCCAACGCCTCCAAGGTCCCCCTCCCTCAGCTTCCTGTGGCTCTCTCATCCTCAGTAAAATAAACTGTCAATCCTTTAAAAAACAAGTATTAGAAAATAGAGTTACCTAAAACAAATAAAGTACATATTGAGGTGAAATAAATCCTCCATTGGAGTATGTACTCTTCTCGATGCAATCTGTAAAACTTCAATGTAAATCATTTAGCACATGGAACATCTTTTGTCAGTGTGTGTAAACTGTGTGGGAAGTGGCTAAGGCAATTGCTAAAATAACATTGTATAGGAATAATCCTTTAAGCTGATATTTAATATTTCATCTAGTATTTTGGTGCAAATTTTATTATTTTCCTAATGTTCCACTGAACTGAGTACAGGGTCCCCAATGAAGGAGGTAGAGAAAGGACCCAAGGAGCTGAAGGGTTTGCAGCCCCTTAGGACGAACAACAATATGAACTAACTAGTACCCTCAGAGCTCCCAGGGACTAAACCACCAACCAAAGAGTACACATGGAGGGACTCATGGCTCCAGCAGCATATGTAGCAAAGGATGGCCTAGTCGGTCATCAATGGGAGGAGAGGCCCTTGGCCCTGTGAAGGTTCTATGCCCCAGAGTAGGGGAATGCCAGGGCCAGGAAGCAGGAGGGGGTGGAGTGGTGAGCAGGGGGAGGGGAGAACAAGGGTTTGTTTTAGTTTTTGTTTATTTTATTTTATTTTATTTTATTTGGAGGGGAACCTGGGAAAGAAGATATTGTAAATAAAGAAAACATCTAATTAAAAAAATCTATCTAGGATCAAGAGTGAAACAGTCTGGAGGATTTTTAAATTTTATTTTTTATGTATGTATGTGTTTACCTGCATGTACATCTATGTACCTAACGTGTGCCTGGTGCCCACAGAGGCTGGGAAAAGGCATTGAATCTCTCGGGCCTAGAGTTACAAAAGGTTATGAGCTGCCTTGTGATGCTAGAAATAAATCCCAGGTCATCTGGAAGAGCAGGCAGTATTCTTAACCACAGAGCCATCTCTCCAACGCTACCAGGGTTTCTTGTTTTTTACGTGTTGTGTGTTTGTTTGTTTGTTTGTTCAGAGCAGTGGTTCTTCTCAATGCCTCGACCCTTTAATACAGTTCCTCATGTGTGCTGACCTTAACCATAGAATTATTTTCATTGCTACTTCATAACTGTAATTTTGCTGTTATGAATCTTAATGTAAATATCTAATATGCAGAATATCTGATATGTTCGACCCCCCCCCAAAGAGGGTGTGACTTACAGGTTGAGAACCACTGGTTTAGAGGAACACAGTTAGCCATATTTAAGTGGAAATTACAATTCTCTCATAATTCAGCTAGTTCACTTCTCCTTACTGGTAAGATTTTGAAAATTCCAGATTTGCAAATGGTTTAATACATGTTCATCTTATAAGAAAGATTATCATTGACCATTATTTAAACTTCCAACCAAACTATTTTTTTAGATAGTTACCTTAAGCAAAAACATAACCCGAATTTAATTTAATTTAATTCTAGTTCATGAATAAAACCACAAGAGAGGTAGAATGAAAAGGAGTAAGGGAAGTTGGTTTTTTTAAAAGAGAGAGTGTGCATGCTCTCAGAAATCATCCTTCTAACAATTCAATCCTTTTTTCCCCGGCACTCTTTTCATTGTCTGAGAGGAAACTAAAAAAACCAATCTGACAGGAGGTTGACTTCAGCTCTCCTCGGCCTTGTCCATACCCTGTTGTTAATTTGTCCTCCAAACGTACTTGACTGTGAAGAACACTGTGTTTCTAAATCTCTTCCTCCTGAAGATATTTAAAAAGTAAGAGTTTGACTACATAAAACCAATGTTTCTATCTGTTGATTTTTTTAATGTCCTTGGCAGGGACATCAACAGCCAGAGAAGAAATACTTATGTTCTGTAGTAGTTAGCGAATGATAACAATAAAAGAAAGTGTTTAATACTTGCTGCACACCTACTGTGCACCAGGTAAATGTTCCGTTTATATATAGGTGCACAGATGGGCAGATACTTGGTGGTCACATAGAGAGGAGCCCCTTCACAGATGTTACTCCATTTTATTCTCAAAAATACCCTGGGAGTTAGTAATGTCCCCACTTTTACAGATTTTTTTTCTGCATAACCCACCTCACAATTCATGGCAATAATGTTTTACCCACTCTCTGCTCATCAGTTATCCTAGTTTTGATACATTGCATTAATCAACACAATGAAATCCTCCAAGACTTTTGGGGCACTGTTTCCAAAGAGAAGGGTAGATGCTAGGCCAAAGGAAGCATGGGGGGCTTCACATGAGCAGAGAAATGCAAGCCTTTGTTTGTATGAAGATGTTATTAGCTGTGCCACATTTGTAAGCCCTGCATCATGTCAATTGACCTGCAGTATTTATCCACCCAAAACTAAGGTAAATATGATGTCATATGTCACACTACCCTTCCTTTTAATGTAACCAATATTTTTAGCATTATTCTGGTCCAAGACTCTTTCATTCTCTACCCTTGCTGAGGAGAATGCCAAACTCTGATGGAGTTGTATCAATCACACTAAGCCTAAACTAAATAAACTAAAAAGCTCACCTTTTTGGCAAAAACATGTATTGCCACAATACAATGAAAGAGATGCCACTTTGCAACTGAGGAACCTGAAATTCCAAAGATGTTTTTATGGCTTCCCTAAAGCCACATAGTCAGTTATCTGTTAAACTGAGATTATTCAGCCCAGACTACATTTCTCTGAACCAACGGCTTTTTTCACCAGTGTATTAGAAGCGTACCCCAAACTGAAAAGGAGGCTTTTTTTATTCCACACATTTAATAGCACCTTTCTTTATCAAGATTTCTGCCATCTGAGCAAATTGATTTGCGAGTATTTTTAGAAATCATTTCACCCATCACTGGAAAAGCGGCCTCTTTCAATAACATACTAAAATACTGCCTGGCAGTTTAATGAAATGAAAAAGGCAGGGGAGGGAGGGAACTATTGGGAACTGCAGAGTGTTTATGCATAAACAATAGGAGACATACAAGCTGCCAGAGGTCAACTCCCCGACTGGCCTACCTTGGCTGAATTCACATTTACATAGTCTGAGCATTGTGAGATATAGCCTGGGTCCTGTGTGGAGAGGAGGACACCCAAATTGGAACATTTTCTACTTAAGCTGCAAGGACCCAAACCATTCTTTTAATTTGGGGTGCTAATCAAGACAGCTAGAACTAGTAACCAACGAGAAAATGACCCTGACTTGGTGAGAAGCCAAAGGTACGGGTGCCATGGGCAAAGCAGAAGCCCAGACAGGAGAGTGGGCAAAAGATCCAAAATGCAGGAGATCAGAAACAAGTTAGAAACATGACTTGGGACTTGCTGGAAGAAGTGAAGAGTGTAACCCAGGTGCAGTCATACCTGTTGCCTAAGGCTTATTGGCCACCCAAGTGAACCACAAAGTGTATTGCTTCTATTTCTCCCTCACTATTCCACCTCTGAGGGGATGGCATAACTTCTTAAACTATTCCACATTCTCTTACAAAGTTCCAGGCTATGCTTACAGAAACAGATCGCACGCCAGTTTCTATATTCCACCCCAAGGCACCGTGAATCTGTGCCACTCACCCATATATCAAGTAAGAACTCAGCTTTCCAACAGCTGTCATCTTGTGGTCTTCTGGCCATCAAGTTTTTCCAGGGTTCATCTCACAGTTGGGCTTCCATCATGGAGAGGTTCATACTAACAGCCCTAAAAGAAATTCAGCAGCCTGAAACCCAGTCTCAGACAATCAAAGACCACTTCACCCATCAAATAGACTCGGATGCCCCCTGCTTGGCTATTCATCTTGGTCATAGTTCCTGAAAAGTGCTGTTCCCTCAGCAACTAGCATTGACTGCTTCAAGACAAGAGCTCCATCTCTCCTAAACCACCAGCATGAGACATGGTCCCCATCAGGAAAGAGCTGGAGTTTGCTAAAGGGATATCCTGAGAATGCAGAGCCAATGCCTTGAGTTGGCAACATTCTGCCAGTGCAGCAGCCTGACTCTCACTGAAAGATTGGAAGATTTCTGCCTCTCTTGGTACAAATGGCATGGGCCAAGGAAGGGTTTCTGCCTCTCCTGGACATTAGAAAAATGAAGAGGCACAAAAAGGGGAAGAATCATTGGAGACGATTTAACAGGATTGCCAAATGGATCCTGCAGCCTGGATTTCCTCAAGACCCTTTGCAAATTGCTTCCAAATCCAGTTCCTTGTTTCCATCCAATTCTGTGAATTCTTACATCAAGAACTTCCCTTTTCAGTAAGCAGAAGGTTTCTCTTGCTAATAATTTTAGAATTTTGAAATCTACTCCCTCAAAAGGGAGACAGTGAGGAGGCAGAGACACAGAGAGAAGCTGCAGAAGTAGGGAGAAAGGAATGTGAATCCATGTGCCCAGGACTGTGGCCCCCAGGCTGGGCATCCTGTACATTAGATTGCCAATAACTTTCTAGAATTTTAACCCCCAAACTACAAAGTAGTTTCCCTGCTTTTTAAAAATGGCTTCCTCTGGTCAGACCAAGTACCACTCACTTGCCTCAAGCCCTGTCAGCTCCAGCACAGTCAACTCCCCTACATCCTTTAAGACGCAGCTCTGCATCCACAGCATCCCTCTTAGCTGCATCCACAGCATCCTTCTTAGCTATATCCACAGCATCCCTCTTAGCTGCATCCACTGTATCCCTCTTAGCTGCATCCACAGTATCCCTCTTAGCTGCATCCACTGTATCCCTCTTAGCTGCATCCACAGTATCCCTCTTAGCTGCATCCACTGTATCCCTCTTAGCTGCATCCACTATATCCCTCTTAGTTGCATCCACTGTATCCCTCTTAGTTGCATCCACTGTATCCCTCTTAGCTGCATCCACTGTATCCCTCTTAGCTGCATCCACTGTATCCCTCTTAGCTGCATCCATAGCATCCCTCTTAGTTGCATCCACAGCATCCCTTTTAGCTGCATCCACTGTATCCCTCTTAGCTGCATCCACAGCATCCCTCTTAGCTGCATCCACAGTATCCCTCTTAGCTGCATCCACTGTATCCCTCTTAGCTGCATCCACAGTATCCTTCTTAGCTGAATCCACTGTATCCCTCTTAGCTGCATCCACTGTATCCCTCTTAGCTGCATCCACTGTATCCCTCTTAGCTGCATCCACTGTATCCCTCTTAGCTGCATCCAC
>JADRCD010176883.1:33708-45109 GCA_019843815.1 Montemys delectorum
GCTGCATCCACAGCATCCCTCTTAGCTGCATCCACAGCATCCCTCTTGGCTGCATCCACTGTATCCCTCTTAGCTGCATCCACTGTATCCCTCTTAGCTGCATCCACAGCATCCCTCTTAGCTGCATCCACTGTATCCCTCTTAGTTGCATCCACAGCATCCTTCTTAGCTGTGCATCCACTGCATCCCTCATAACCTAGTCCAAAACCATCTTCCTTGCTGTCTGCTCTAGTGCCTGACAGCAAACAGTTCCATGTTTCTTAGTGCTGGTTTCATAATTGATTCTGTTGAGCTAGCTGTCTTTTCTGCCAAGCCCTAATATTCTTGCCTTGGGGCCTTTGCCTGTAGTGCTTCAGCGAAGCACTTATGTATATGTCTGGTGTGTGTGGTAATCATTCAGTAGTTAATTTACTGCTCTTTAAAAAGACTTGATAGTGTGTCTTACTAGTTCCTCTCTTTAGTAACTTCCCTGGATATAAGTGTCTTATATCAGCATAATGCTATGAGTGAGTTTTGGGGTGAATTTTCATCATGGATGAAACACTTCCTGAAGTGTTAACATGCTTTTATTTGTTTGTTTTATTTGTTTTTGTTTGTTTGTTTGTTGTTCAGTAAGTAAGCCTTTTGGAAACAGCTGCTTTCAGCTTTGCCTTTATTTTTAATCTACCTCACTCCAAGACAGTCAATATCTAAACTAAGGGTATAAGCAGTGACTTCACGGGGGTTTCCCAATGAATTTCAAAACTCTTCCATATCTTGGGTCACCTGCTTAGAGTAGTGTAACAGTCATGACCTAACGTCAGCTACAAGTGTGTGTTTGATCCCATTTAAAGATGATGCCTCCTCCAATGTGTGCCTATATGTAAAGCTAGCTAGCCATCCCTATTGTGTGCATCTCCCACCTGGGAATTGCTGTGACAGTACGGCAGTGTCGTGTATTTGCTGTAACGTGTAAATGGCCAGGTGTTTTGTTTTGTTTTGTTTGTCATTTTCTCTGTACTGTAACCACAGATGCTAAGACAACAAATGTTTACTTTTCTGCAGAACATGTTCCCCTTTACCATTTTAGCTAAAACTTGCAAGGGGACAGAGACAGCAGCAAGGGACTTCTGACTACTATTGTAGGGAGCTGGCCCCTTTATTCACACACAAAACAGGCTTGCAAAATACTGAAAACTTTGCTCCATGTTGTTTCAATTCCATAGGCTAATACTGCAAGTACCAGAAGAACATTAGATGTAATTTCATGTGTGCAGTCATAGACATTGAGAAACTGAGTCCTGGTCAGGGAATACTTCTGGATGTCCATCAGTGGAGGCAGCATTGTTATAATTAGAGCCTCACCTCTAGTAAAGCACATCCCTGATACCAGATAATGAGTTTCAGAGGCCCCTAGCTAAGTCCCAGTTCCAATTAACCTGTGGCAGAAAGGTGCACAGGAAATGTCAACAGTGATGAGCTGGTGGATTTGAGCAGACGCAATGATGATAAATCACCTCTTGGAACCAGACTGTGTCTCTTCCCTTTACACAAAGAAGTTGTTTGTACACGCCCGTGCCTCTCACTCCTTTCTCCAATGTCCATCCAGCACATATCCTGCTTTCTGGATAAAGATTGACATAATGAGTCTCCAGAAAATAAAATCAAATGATCTTCTACACTCAGTGACATGAAGATCTTTGTTATGTGTCTGAAATGTTTATGGTTACAAGGACCAAAGACACGAATAGCTTAAGCTGAGGTATTAGTGAGCTTGGCTTTGTTCATTTCATTTCATTTTATTTCAATTTATGTATTGTGCTACATCAAAAGTGCCCCCAGAGCACTACGAACCAGGGAAAAGGAGAAACGTGATACCAAAACCCCAGAGAGATCCAGTTTCTGCAGAAACATAGGTGGTAGCTTTCTCTACTGCCCCCAACAGAAGATGGCAGTTGACAAAAGAGACATTAACCCCTTCCCTTAGAGACATCACATTCTGGAAGAGGAATTCAGAAAAGTAAATAAACTGAATAAAATGTTCAAAGATGAGGCAGGCTACAGGGAAGCATTGAGCAAAAAAGATAGGGAGGGAGTTACAGGGAGCAGACAAGGCTGGCCATGGGAAGCCATTCTGGAAAAAATTCTCGGTTTTATAAATAAGGCAACTAAGGTGAAAAATCTGGGAGGCAAAAAGGGAAGGATCTGAGGTCTGTGTGAATAGCTTGGTAAAAAGTATCTTAGAGCAGAATACCAAAGTCAAGGCCTTGAGGTGTCGCTGGACAGCTGTGAACAATGCAGGTGAGGGCATCCCTGAGGCACTGCGGTCTCTTCTAAGGAACCAGCCTGTGCTCTGAGATGGCGGGACTTGGAAGGCTTTTAGTGGGGGGAGTTGTGCCCTGGCATTTGGGTGTCACTCTGGTGGATATGTCGAGGGTCTACATTTGCATATTATAAAGTCTTCCCAGAGTCTTTACATGTGTTGCGGTAGTGCCTCTGAGTTTCTTTTGGGTAACATAGTGAAATTCCAAAAATTAGAACAAGAAAGAAAACCCATAGTGCTCATTAAATAGTAGTAAAGTGACACATAAGATTGCTAAACTAGATAAGATAAGATAGCTTATCAAAAAGATAAGCTGTCTCTGGAGAGGCTCTGCTAGGGCCTGACAATTACAGAAGTGGCTGCTCACAGCCATCTATTGGACTGAGCACAGGGTCCCCAGTGGAGGAGCTAGAGAAAGAAAGAACCCAAGAAGCTGAAGGGGTTTGCAGTCCCATAGGAAAAAAAACAATATGAACCAACCAGTACCCCAGAGCTCCCAGGGACTAAACCACCAACCAAAGAGTACACATGGAGGGACTCAAGGCTCCAGCTGCATATATAGCAGAGGATGGCCTTGTGGCACATCAATGAGAAGAGAGACCCTTGGTCTTGTGAAGGCTCTATGCCCCAATTTAGGGGAATGCCAGGACAGGGAAGCAGGAGTGGGTGGCTTAGTGAGCAGGGGGAGCAGGGATGGGATAGGGGGGTTTTCGGAGGGGAAATGAAGAAAGAGGATAAAATTTGAAATGTAAGTAAAGAAAATATGTAATAAAAAAATAAAATTAAAAAAAAAAAGACAAGTATTAGATCTGGTTGCCTGAACACGCCACAGATCTGAGATACTGATGCCTGCAGCCTAATGCGAATAGGATGCTCACCTCAATTTTGAGGTCCTCCTGCCAGTTAGACTTCAGTACAATGAGAAGCAATGGCTCTCATGGAATATAGTTGTATGAAAAAGTACTGAAAGATACATGAACTAGAGCCTTGGATAGTGGGGAAAGAAGAATATAGAATTTAAAGTCACAGTAACAAGGGAAGGCTTGGCCCTTGTAGGCCCTCATGGATTAGTGCCTGCACCATGCTAGGCTTGCTCGTTACCTCCTCTTACCTAATTCATAGGCCTGTCATTAGCCTGAATTGATATCAGGAAGAGACTCAAAGGAGACAGAGTCATCTCTCTAAGGTTACAAAGCAGCTATGACAGAGTGGGGCTAGAGAGATCTGCCTTCTTAAAGTCCCATGTCATTACTGTGGCACTCCTGTGACCTGGAACCTGGTTCTGTTACTGCACACTGCTTAGTGTTTGAATGCATTTATATTTTATATTATATATGTTCAATCATGTACATCTGAACATGTAAATACACCTACAAAGATTTGATCATGTTAAGAATCGAGGACTGCCACTGAGAATAAAAGGCCACGTTCACATCCAAGGACTTCCAGTGTGGCCATGAAGATAGATGTGTGAACTAAAAGTTTAAATTAAAAAAAATTCTGCATGAAATACAGAAGCATGTACTTGTGTATGTAAAATATGTGTACACTGGTATAAAATCTACTTAAATTAGAATAAGTAAGTTTATATTATATAATACATATATAAAATACAATGTGTCCTACATAGTAAATGTACTTATATCCTTTTAGGCTACTATACAAAGATTTATTTTTGAGAAAGAGTCTCACTATGGAGCCCTGGCTAGCCTAGAATTTGTTGTGTAGACCTGTACAGATCCACCTGCTTCTGAATCCAAGTCTTGAGATTAAAGGCATGCACAGCCAGCTATTGTATGGGTTTTAACTGCCAAAATACATGAACATTTTTATCACTTTAATTTAGACTTTTCCAATTGAACAGATTTTTGTTATTGATAATGTTTAGAAGGAAATCACCTGAGTTGTGAAAATCATTTACTTTCAAATGAAACTGGTTCCTCTTATGCAATCCAATAGTACTGAAGATCTCACCTTTCTTTTGTGATTCTTAATGGTTATGGCAATGCAGAGTAGTAAATGTTCACAAATAAAGAATTAATTTTCTTGTTTTTCTGCTTTCTCTTCATCATAACCTTGCCTGGGTTTTCTTTCTTTCTATTTATTTATTTTTGTTTTTATTTTATTGTATTTACTAATTCACTTTATATCCTACTCACTGCCCCCCTCCTGGTCACCCTGTCGCACAATTTTCCCCTTCCCCTCCTACCTCCCCTTCTCTTGTGGGTGGGTGGGCCCCCCTAGGAATCCCCCCCAACCCTGGCACATCAAGTCTCTGTGAGGCTCACTGCCTATCCCACTGAGGCCAGACAAGGCAGCCCAGCTAGTAGAACATATCCCACAGACAGGCAAGAGCTTTGTGGATAGCCCCTCTTCCAGGTGTTTGGGACCCACATGAAGGCCAAGCTTTACATCTGCTACATATGAGCTGGGAGGCCTAGGTCCAGCCCCTGTATGTTTGGTGGTTCAGAGTCTGAGAGCCCCAAGGGTCCAGGTTAGTTGACTCTATTGGTTTTCCTGTGGCGTTCCTATCCCCTTCTGGACCCATAATCCTTCCTCCTATTCTTCTGTAAGAATCCCCAAACTCAATCCACTGTTTGACTGTGGGTGTTTGTATCTGTCTGAGTCAACTGCTGGGTAGAGCCTCTCGGAGGACAACTTGCTCCTGTCTGCAAGCATAACAGAGAATCATTAACAGTGACTACTTTATTCCCCTTTCTAAGTGAGAGTCAAGCTTCCTTGCTTGGTCCTTCCTTCTTGTTTAGCTTCTTTGAGTCCGTGGAGTATAACATACTCCCTGTATTTTATGGCTAATATCTTATTACTTGGAACTTGCTCTGTCCCAGGTTGGCCCTGAACTCAGAGATCTGCTTGCCTCTGTCTCCTGGGATTAAAGGTGTGTACCACCTTGCCTGGGCCTGAACTTTTCATGGCCACTATGCCCTAAGATCCAGATCAAAAGCTTCTGTCTTCTAGCCTCAAGATCTAAATCACAGGTGTGCCCTCCATTTCTGGATGGTAGTTGATTCCAGATATAGTCAAATTGACAACTGGGACTTAATGATCTCAGTCATAGCATTTTATCCCAGTAATAGAAAGCAAACTCAGACAATGAGGTCATTAACCAAGACAATAAATGTGGGTGACAAGGGCAGATCTGAGTGGGGCAGGGTGAGTGAGGACTGGGTCATTCGTTTTTTGATAATTTCTTTTAAAAGGCCTGTGGGGAGAATGGGGGGCAGGGATTGGAGTGGGAAGGGCTTCAGCAAGATCTCTGTCACTGAGTTAGCCATTTCTTCCTTTCACAATCATGCCAACCCGAGAGTTTGTTTTCTTCTCATAGAATAAATCATGTAAGTTATGCTTTTAAAGGAACTGGAAATCAAATTTCTCATAATAGTTTCATACAGACTCATTGGTGTCTCAGCTGAAAGAAACAGGACCCTGTCATATTAATTAAAATGTGGCTGAAAGAAATAGACCCTGATTATTAACTAAAATGTGCCTGGTCTTTCTTGATGTGTACTAAGCGTTTTATCTTCAATATTTTGAGAAAAGAGTGAGAATTGATGTTTGTGTAGTTCTGAGAATGTGCACATAAATAGCACCCACCATGGTAGACATGTGCTTTTGAAGAGATAAAATGAGGGGGTGGGGAGGAAGGGAGGGAGGGGAGGAGAAGGAGGAAGGGAGGGGGCAGGCAGGCAGAGACCGAGAGACAGAAACAGAGACAGAATAGAGCACCAATCAGAGAGAGTTATCTCTCAAGCCCACTCACTGTCACCTTGGGAAGAGGACAAAGTGTCCAGCACCAAATAGAACCTGATGGTTTCTGTCTCCCTGGAAGGGACGGGGAGTCTGTTGGAAGAGAGGAGGTGTTATTTCATTATTGGTGCAGGCTGTTCTCATAAATCGTTGCAAATAAGGAAACTTGGATCCTCCTCAGTACTATCCGGCTTTCCTTCATCTGCATCACCTTCTTACCCAGAACTATAAAACTCCTGCAGTAAACGTGACAGATGCTCTGTGGTTCCTCAGACAGCTAGGAAACCATTTTTACTCTCTAGAGCATGCTTTCTCTCGTCCTTACCAACAGTATACCGTGCAGTTTCCCCTGTGATTTTCTTATATTCATTTCAGGAAATAAAAGCAGGGGCCTTGATATTTGGTAATTAGTAAGAAGCATCATTAGCAGGTCCCAGGCAGAGAGGCTGGAGAGATGGCAGTGAAAAGTACTGGCTGCCCTTCCAGAGGACTCAGGTTAGATTCCCAGCACCCCCATGGAGGCTCACAGCAACTTGTAACTCCATCCCCAGGGATCTAAATGTCCTCTTCTGTCCTCTGTGCACATCAGGAACACACATGATACCTGGACATATAAAATAAAAGGGTCCCAGGAATACATCATCAGATTAGTTATAAAATAACTTCTAAAATCTATGGGGTATTTTCTTACCACGGGCTCTTTACATACATTGATTCATATTACACATATAATGTCTCATGTCTTTGCAGATGAAGAAATGGAAGCCCTGTATGAGTTAGATATCTGCTAAGGGGTGAGCTGCCACCCCACAGATCATAATTCCTTTCCTTGATCTTAGAGTTTGTTCTCTTATAGAATTCTGTAGCTAACCCACTTCAGCTAAGGTCTAGTCTGTGATGTTTAGACCCACCAGAACAAATTGTTCTCATCTTGTCATTGTGACGTAAACATGCACTCAGGTGCCCAAGCCAGAGGCCTGAGCCTCATAGACAGCAGACCCTCACTCAAAGGCCCACATCTGCCAAGAGCAGTTCTCAACTCTACCTTCTCTGCACATCCAAAGTCATTAGTTGCTTCTCACCTCCCTTGCCTCCTAAATTACTCCTTGGACACTAGCTACATTTCTGAACACTGTTCCCTGATTTTGTCTTCTCCTCCTCCTCCTCCTCCTCCTCTTCCTCCTCCCCATCCTCCTCCTCTTCCTCCCTCTCCTCCTACTCCTCCTTCTCCTCCTCTCTCTCCTCCTCCTCCTCCTTCTCCTCCTCCTTCTCCTCTTCCTCCTCCCCGTCCTCCTCCCCTCCTCCTCCTTCTCCTCCTCCTCCTCTTCCTCTTCCTCAAACTCCTCCCTCTCCTCTTCCTCCTCCTCCTCCTCCTTCTCCTCCTCCCTCTCCTCCTCCTCCTCCCCCTCCTCTTCACCACCACCACCACCATCACCATCACCATCATCACTATAATTATGGGAAATCAAACCCGGGAGCTTGTAGACACAGCTCTGCTCCCTCTTCAGGCTCTTGGGAGACTCCATTCTTGCTTTCTCCTGGCTTCTAGCTGCTGGCAATCCTTGGTAGTGTTTAGCTTCCAGCTAAACAGCTCTGATCTGCCTCAGTCATCCTATGTGTGTCTGCTGTGCCTAGATCTTTCTCTTCTTTAAGGACACTTGTAAACAAACATAGAGCCTACCAGATCCAGGATAACCTCATCTTTTCTCGATTCCATCTGCAAGGATGTACCAAAATAAAGGTGGCACCACCTGGGGTTAGGCCCTTCACTAGGTCACGGGTAGACAGAGCAATTCTACCCATGTCCCAGGTTTGCCCCCATAACTTTACTCTCCTTTGAAGCTTGATTTTGTGTTTCACAGCATGTCTGGTGTCCATGTTTAGGGTTATTATGAACAGTAAATAAATTGATGTGCACGGTGTGTTTGTCGCAGTGGTGTACTTCAGGGATTTGGTAAATGGCAATTTCGATTTATTGCCTTTAAAAATTTTAAGCTTACCTTTCACCTAAGAAAAACTGCATCAAATCCTTTGTAAAAACCAATCCAAAATTTCATTTTGTTTTCCGTATACCGAGAGGCTTCAAGGTAGAAATGTAAATCAGAACTCATTTACGAGGGGTCCATTTTCCTGCATCAGGAACCATCTTCTGCAGCTCACCTTCATGTCTCACAGAGCAGGGGAAAGTGATCCTAGTAAGGAATGGAGGCTGAAGAAGCGTGGGTTGTGCCTGTGTTCCAGCATGATCTAGCTTAGTGATTCTCAACCTGCCTAATGCTGCGTTGCTTTCATACAGTCCCTCATGCTGTGGCGACCACTCCCAACCATAAGGTGATGTTTAGGACTACTTCATAATTGTAATTTGCCACTGTTACAAATTGTAATGTAAATGCTGTGTTTCCCAATGGTCTTCTGTGATCCCTGTGGAAGGGCTGTTTGACCTCCAAAGGGGTCTTGATACAGACTGAGAACCACTCCTCTGGATGATCAGTGCCCACAGCCGTCCTTTGTTTGCAGTAATCCAAGGCTTCCTGGGTCAGAGCTGAAAGTGAAGGCTGGGCAAAAATAGCATCATCAGAAACAGAGCTGAACTCAAGTTCTCCCAGTGGCACTGGCCAGCCATGCCACCTTGAGCAAGTCCCTTGGACTCTCTGAGCTCTTTTCTTCTCATGTTTTCTTTGGCACATATTACTGTAGTGTCTCCTCTTCAGGGAGGTCACGGGACTGAATGAGGATGCCCAGGTGAAGAGCCACTGTTTCCTCTCTCACTCCAAGCAATGGCTAAATACATGACCTGGCCACTTGCATCCTTGGCAGATGATAGGTATAGAATTTATTTTTAAATTAGAAGGCGTTTTGTTCAGTAATATAAGATCAATCCACATTTCATTTAACATGTACTATGAGCTGTTCCTGTATCAGTTTTATAGTATAGTTCTTATTAGCCATCTGGGACCACTAAGATGTGGATTGCACATGTGTGCACATACACACACACACACACACACACACACACACACACACACACACACACGAAACCACTTGTCCATCATTGAATGAGATAAATGACCACATTTATTATAAGAGCAAAACATAAATTTAATGAACTGTGTTCAGAAAGTAGGCATTAAATCAAATTGAAAGGTGGCAGAGGAGAAGATGGTGTTTTAAGAACAGGTGTTATTTTTTTTAAAAGAAAAAAGACAAAAACCCTAGATAGCATCCTGGATAGCAGTCACACCATGCCCAGAGCCAGGAGACCCGTCATGGTGCTCCAGGCACAGAGGTCACAGTATCCTATGTACTCTGGGAGAATCAAAGTGCACCCACTCACTCCTGGGCCTCTACTCAAGGAGAGGAGACTTGTGCATGCCTGGGAGGGTGACTGGCACGGGGCATGAGGAGTGTCACATGCCCTGGCAGAAATGAGAATACGTAGAGCAGACAGGTTGGGAGACAGCAGTCATTGAGACCTACTTTGTGCGATGTGCTAAATACATGTGCTTTCTAAATACATGTGGTCGAGGGCTGCAGGGTCCAGAGTGAGGCACTGCTGAGCCTTTCAAGTGCAGCTCAGCCAAATGGAGATGGGCTGAGATCATGGGTAGTTCAGTATCTAAGGAACTGATGGCGCAAGTATCTCACCTGCTGTCACTAGCATGTTACTGATTGCTAAAACTATAATAGTGTGGATATCTTCTATCAAGTAAAACATACAGTGAAAACTAGTGTCACCTGTTTCTTGTCACCTTTTAAAATAACATTTAAAAGTGACATAGGTGCCCCACACTGCATTTCTATTGGACAATGCTAGTGTAGTTGGAGGTCTTTGCCTACACTAGCAGAAAGGGATATGGAGTTTGAACACTGCTATGGGGAGGGTACAGGGCTTGGGTAAAAGAAAAATAGGGAGATTCTAAGGATCATGTCTGCGAGTCAGGATTCTCGATCCAGAGACAATGGCCCCGATGGGATAGAGCCGGAAGGCGTCATCGCGAGTAACTGGAATGAGATTGTGGACAGCTTCGATGACATGAACCTCTCAGAATCCCTCCTCCACGGTATTTATGCCTATGGTTTTGAGAAGCCCTCTGCCATCCATCAGTGAGCTATTCTTCCTTGTATCAAGGGTTATGATGTGATTGCTCAAGCCCAGTCTGGGACCGGGAAAACAGCTACATTTGTCATATCAATTCTGCAGCAGATTGAATTAGATCTAAAGGCCACGCAGGCTTTGGTTCTGGCACCCACTTGTGAATTGGCTCAGCAGATACAAAAGGTGGTTATGGCATTAGGAGACTACATGGGTACCTCTTGCCACGCCTGCATTGGGGGCACCAATGTGCGTGCTGAGGTACAGAAGCTGCAGATGGAAGCTCCTCATATCATCGTGGGCACCCCTGGCCGGGTGTTTGATATGCTTAACCGGAGATACCTGTCCCCCAAATACATCAAGATGTTTGTACTGGATGAAGCAGATGAAATGTTAAGCCGTGGGTTCAAGGATCAGATCTATGATATATTCCAAAAGCTGAACAGTAACACACAGGTAGTCTTGTTGTCTGCTACAATGCCTTCTGATGTCCTTGAGGTGACCAAGAAGTTCATGAGAGACCCTATTCGGATTCTTGTTAAGAAGGAAGAGTTGACCCTGGAGGGTATCCACCAGTTCTACATCAATGTGGAACGAGAGGAGTGGAAGCTTGATACATTGTGTGACTTGTATGAAACACTGACCATCACCCAGGCAGTAATCTTTATCAATACCAGAAGGAAGGTGGACTGGCTCACTGAGAAGATGCATGCCCAGGACTTCACTGTTTCTGCCATGCATGGAGATATGGACCAAAAGGAACGAGATGTGATCATGAGGGAGTTCCTGTCTGGCTCCAGCAGAGTATTAATTACCACTGACCTATTGGCCAGAGGCATTGATGTGCAGCAGGTCTCCTTAGTCATCAACTACGACCTTCCCACCAATAGGGAAAACTACATCCACAGAATCGGTCGAGGTGGTCGGTTTGGCCGTAAGGGCGTGGCTATTAACATGGTGACAGAAGAAGACAAGAGGACTCTTTGAGACATTGAGACTTTCTACAACACCTCCATTGAAGAGATGCCCCTCAACATTGTTGACCTCACTTGAGGGGCTGTCCTGCTACCTGGCTCTAGCCCAGGGTGTTCAGTCCTGGGGGTGGGGGTGGGGCGAGGGACAGGTGAAGGGGGGGAGGGAAGGGAGCCAAGGGATGGACATCTTGTTTTTGTTTTTTGTTTTGTTTTGTTTCAGTCTCTCTCTCTCTCTCTCTCTCTCTCTCTCTCTCTCTCTCTCTCTCT
>JADRCD010176884.1:0-34239 GCA_019843815.1 Montemys delectorum
GTGTGTGTGTGTGTGTGTGTGTGTGTGCATGCGTGAAACATGTTGTTTCTCCTGCTTTTTCTCCCCCTCCCCGCTCCATTTATTTTATGTTATTGTTTGGTTTTGCCTGTTTATTTTCTAGAAAGAGAGGGAAAGGCATGGAGTTAAGTGGGTAGAAGAAGAGAAAGAGCTGGGTAAAAAAGGGGGAAACTGGTTAGAATACACTGCATGAAAAGAAATTATTTTCAATTAAAAAAATCTGGACCTAGGACATAATACTTCACACTCCATCACAACCTATTTTGTCAGGATGACTGAATACCAATGCTTGGTAGCAATGGAAACTCTTTGGATCTCAAGGAATGAACAGCAATTAGAATTTTACAGCCCAAATCACATGGCCCAACCAAACCCCTTAGAATTCAGAAGGCTGACAACCTCTTTTGTGAGAAGTGCATTTCCACCCAGGGTCTGCATGCATGTCCACGCATCTCTGCAGAATCCACACTTTCCGATCTGGTTACTTGCTTCTTATCATAGTCTCCATGAAGTGGCTGCTCTCTACACTTCATCTGAGCTCTGTAAGGGGATGAGGGAGAGACCAGGGGGTTGTTTGTGGTTTTGTTTTATTTTTATTTTTTTCGAGGGGAAACTGGGAAAGAAGATATCGTATGACATGTAAATAAAGAAAAATAAATTATTAAAAAAAAAAAAAAAAAAAAAAGGAAGAGACCAGCATCACTGAGGTAAAATCTTCTGGGAAATGTTTTCTGAGCACAAAGAAGCTATGTTCCATAGATAGCCAAGGTTGTACCTCATGCTGCAGCTGGACTTGATAATGCGTAAGAGTCACCCAGGTGGTACTGGTTTTGAAGGCATGTAGGGTTCATGAAAAGCAGCTGAAGTTCTTCCCTGAACTGTGAGAGGCCAGGGAAGGCCATTGGTGAAGGTGCAGCCTCAGTTGCAGTTGACAGGCCAGGAATGAAGGGGTCATGCAAAGGATTTGAGGCTTGGCACCATGAAGAGAGCCTTTGAGAGGCTATTGGTGAAGCCTAGTTGTAGCAGAAGATCCCCAGTGTATTGGAGATGCCAGTACCATGGGATGAGCACCAAGAATAGCAGAGGCAGTGGAGTGGATCTATCTGAACTTACAGTGCTACAAAGGGCAGAGCTAGAGAAGTGACACAAGCCCGTTAGAGGAGCCCAGAAGATCATGCCTGGATCCCAGACATTGAAACAAGAAGCTGTAATACTGAAGTTGACTTGGAGACCCCAAGATGTTCAAGATGCCAGAGCTGTGGGATACCTGCTAAGGAAAGCTGCTAACAGGGAGCCCAGGAGAAAAAAGAACTTTGTTGCAGTCAACACAGATGAAAAAGGAGTTGGAGATCTGAAGACCACTTTGACATCAGCCATGGAGTGCCACGCCCACTCGCCTACCCCAGTCGTATCCAAATTATGGGGAGGGGGGGTAAAAGCCTGATTAAGGATGAGAGGTGTTAAGGATCCAAAAGGAGTTCTGTGCCTCCTGGGTATTCAAGATAGTCGCTGGCATCTCCTAACTCAGACGTGTTCCAGATTAATCTTTCCAATCGTCAACACGCCCTCATATTTAGGCATAAAGGTACCCCAAGAAATGATTCGTAAATGGCTAAGATTGGGCATTGTTTCCTGGCCAGCACGGTGTTTCCAACCTATCCTAATTCAATTCCAAGCTGTCTTTAGCTTGGAATTTCTCTCAAGGAATCTGCCTGTCAGACAGGTTTTGTCCTCAGAGTTAGCAAGAGGTCAGACATCATTGCTCACTGTTAACATAGTTAGAATCCTTAGAGCAGCCTCACAATAGTCAGAACTCTTTTACATACTAGAGAGTAATCCAAGGGCTTGCCTCCAGCAAGACCCAGAGAATTAGCAGGAAATGCTAGATCGAATTCTCCTAGTCCTTGCCTCCAGCAGAAGCAGAGAATTAGCATAGGAATACCAAATTAGCACTTGCCTACATGACCTCAGTCTTTCGCCCCATGCTGTAACTCCCTCCCGCCTATGTGACTCTTGTCATTCGCCCTGTTTCCTGTATACCATATAAGCCTGCTTTTCACTTGTGCTCTCTTTTGGACTTGGACTTGCTCTTGGACTCAGACTCGCACAGAACTCGAACTTAGATGAACTAGGACTTAGATTCATGACGTCCGCAGTCCCCCGGGGCCCAGAGCGCTTGGGCCCAGGGGATGCAGCGCCTATCCAGAAGAGATGGCTGCTTTAGACCCAGAGTGTTTCAGGTAGCCTCAGATGTACCTCAACTGTTGAGCTGCCAGATTTATCATTTCTCTTTTGCAATGACTGTAAAAGTCTGATGCCATTTTTAAGAAATACATTCAGATCCTGTACTTCATGTGTTGTCTCTGCCATCATTTCTTTGCCTATACCTCATCGACCCTGTTTCTCCCGAGGGTTGAGGGAGGCCCAGATCAGTCGGCCTGAGGCAATGGAGATGCAGAGTTTGGAGTTTGCCCAGCTGGTTTCCTGTCTTGCTTTGGGGATTACAGTTGAGTGATTGGATAAATCTCAGAAGAGATTTTGAACTTTGGACTTTAACATTGTTGAGACTACTATAGACAATTGGGGCTTTGGAAGTTGGACTAAATGTATTTTGCATTATGCTATGTTTGGGTATGGCCCCCATAGACCCCTATGTTTGAACAAGCCTATGGGGGCCAGGAAGTGGAATGTGATGGTTTCTAGGTCTAGAAAGTGGTACTATTTTTATTTTTTTTGATTTTTCGAGACAAGAGTGGTACTATTAAAAGGTATGATCCTGTTGGAGTAGGTGTGTCACTGTGGGTGTGGGCTATAAAACCCTCATTCTAGCTGCCTAGAGGCCAGTATTCTGCTAGCAGCCTTCAGATGAAGATGTAGAACTCTCAGCTCCTCCAGCCCCGTGCCTGCCTGGATGCTGACATACTCCCTCCTCTGATAATGGACTGAACCTCTGAGCCTGTAAACCAGTACCAATTAAATAAAGCTGTTGGCCTTTTGCTGGGTGTCTTAGTTAGGGTTTTACTGCTGTGAGCAGACACCATGACCAAGGCAAGTCTATAAAGGGCAACATTTAACCTTGGGCAGGATCCAAAAAGGACCCCAAATAGAGTGGAAGAGTGGAATTATTTTGTGAGGAAAGTTCTGGGAGGAAGAAGGTGCCAAGAGAAAAGCAAATGAGAAGCAAGTCAATGAAATCCTAAGCATTCCAGACCTTTGCAATCACTTCTGTCTTGGCATTGTGGTGTGTGTACATTCATGTCCACGGAGGTCAGAGTTGATAATGGACATCTGCCTTAATCACTCTCTGCCTTATTGAGACAGCATCTCTCACTGAACCTAGAAATTATTGATCTAGTCTACTGGTCTACCTGACCAATGAACCCCGGTCTTCACCTCACCCCTTTGGAATTACAGGCATATACCACTGTATCCAGGTTTTATGTGTGTGCTGGGGGCTGACACTCGGTTCCTCATGCTTGTGACCAGCTGAGCTTTTTCCCCAGCCTGTTTTGCTCTTTCATCATGTAACTCGCATTATCCTTGAACTCCTGATCCTCCTGTCTCTGCCTCCAAAATACTGAGATTATACTTTGTGCCATCACACCTGGCTAGTCATTTTCATTTAAATCATCCAAAAATCCAATTTTCCAGCTCTGGAAATGGAGGTACTGATTTGCCAGGTAACAGCACACAAAGAGCTGACCTTAAAGCTTGTGCCAGTAACTGCTGAAGGGTAGTGGAATTCTGGATCACCCTATCCCCCTTTACTCACTTAGGAGAAAAAAAATCCCACATACTTCACATTTATTAAATGAATCCTGAGCTGGAGAGATGGCTCAGAGGTTAAGAGCACTCATTGTCTGTTCTTCTAGAGGTATTGCGTTCAATTCCCAGCAACCACATAGTGGCTCACAACCATCTAAAATGAGGCCTGGTGCCCTCTCCTGGTTTGCAGGCATAAATGCAGGCAGAACACTATACATAATAAAGAAATAAATCTTAAATTAAAAAAAAATGTTTTAATCCCCTAGGGGCTGGCGAGAAGGCTCAGTGGTTAAGAACACTGACTGCACTTACCTGCGTTTCATTCCCAGCACCTGGCAGCTCCTAACTATAACTCCGAGATCTGACACCCTCACAGACATACTTGCAGATAAAACACCAATGCATATAAAAGTAAATATTAAAAAAGAAATTAAATTGAAAAAAAGATCTTAACCTCCTCTTTTGGTTCCTGCCCTCCCCCCAGTTCTTCTTCTCAGGTGGCGAGTTACAATCACAGGACTTTGGAGTATGAGAGGAAGCACTCTTAAGACTGAACAAAACTCTGATAACAGCTGCTCTGAGCAGACTCCAGATGGAGGTCAGGAGAGCATCTATCAGAGTCACTGACACCATGCTTGTTTGTACCTTTTAAAACAGCAAATACCATTTTGGGGAAAAGTATTACAAAAAAATCTGACTTACTCTCCAGACATTTTGAACTCTACTTTCCAATTATGAAAGGTTTAACTGAAAAAACATGGTATAGCTGTGTGAGTTCTGCTGTGTGGGCAGCCGAGGCAGGAGGCTGGCCATTCAAGGGCTGCTCTGAGCTGCAGTGTGTGTTCTGGGACAAACCTGGGACACTGTCTCAGAATAAAAAGAAGAGGACTAGAGGTGTAGCCCAGTGGGAGAATGCTTACCTAACTTTCACAAAGCCATAGATGAAAAAGAAATGGGGGTGGGGGAGAGAAGCAGAAAAAAATACTTGTGATTATCACTTTAACAACTGAAATTTACGAACTATTTCAAAAATATATCATAATTGAGATTTATCTAACAGGCTTAAAGTAACTGGTTAAAGATTAGTGGTTTTCTTTTTTATGAAGTAGAGACTTTCAGTTTAAAACATAGTATAATTGGACTCATATTTTAACTTTCAATGTTTAGACTATTCTAATGCACTACATAAAAATACACATTTTGTTGTAAAATAGTCTACTGCATAACTACTTCAGGATGGATTATTCAACCCATAACAAGCTTATTAAAATATAAAAAAATCCCTTAAGGTATTTTTACATTACTATCCAAGCCCTTCATCATATTCATTCAAGTGGCTTAGACACTGCATTTTGACTGTCTTTAAGGCATCATGTAAAGGTGGTTAGGGGTTCTCCAAAGCACAACAGATGTTCAAGCTTACAGGAGATGACAGGACACGTGTGGGGTTCCACACATCTGAAAAGGCATGCTAAGGTTTTTAAATACCACTCTACTGATCCTCCTTGGATGATGAGATTTACGGCTACCATTCAACTATTATAATTACCAAGGACTAAGTAATGCACATCTGTACTTTATAGATTTAAGAGAGAAATAAAAATGAAGTTCTACATTGAATCAAAATGGCCCATACATATGCAAAAATAAAATAGGAATGTTTTAAAAGGTAAGATGAAATGTTAACAAATTGATGTTTGATAGTTGAGCTTCCTCATATTTTAAGTTACTTCACTTAATCCACAACATCAACGAAGAGTTTATAAAAAGGATTTCCCACAGTAATGAAGAGAACACTGAGCCCCAGCACCCAGTTCTGTTACTACTGCACTCTCCCTGGCGGGAGATGAAGCTCACCACGAAGGTGCTTTACTTCAAGGGGAAATCAACAGGAACGACTAGGAAGGAGAAGAGGAAAGGGAACTAGGGAAAACAAGTTAGGAGGCTCAATTAGCAATTATCAAAACAATGAGAAAAGCATAAAATACAAGAATACAAGAAATAATAAAATAATAAATTTTATTTTTCCTTAATATGGGAAAAACGGCCCTGAAGAGTTAGATGCATTTTTAATCATAGTGTTGCAATCAATTTTATATGTTCTTTACGGCTATGTTAAATGTTTTTTTTATATGTAAGCAGTAAGGTAATTTCCATTATCTTTACTACTGGCGTTCAGAAGTTAAGATAAAATGAAAACCACAAAAGTCAGAAAATGATTTGTAAGATGGCTAGCATTGTAGCTTCTGCTGGAAAGGCAGATTCCAACTGGAGTAAGGGAAACACACACTCACACAGACACGCCACACCCTGTATTCATTCCATAGATACATTTCAACAACATGAAATTACATATTCTGAGTATCTCGATTCAGGTTGCATGGTTTTACAAATTAATCTTGTAGTCACTAAATGAGGCTCTATTAACAGAACAAGATTTTATTTGCTAAGCTTAACAAATTAAACATTTAAAGAAAAATTACAGTAATACTGAAAGATACTTTTATTGGCTTTTTTAAAAGACAAATGCAACTGAGAATATATTTGGTAAATTAATTTTTTAAATTGTCTTAGATGTAAATAAATATAAGATCTAAAGTAATCTCTTCTAATAAGAACTGTAAGGTGAGTAATCTTAAAATCTAAGGTTCTCATCTGAAAACCTCTAAAACCAGTGCAGCTCTAACTTCTTCATTAAATGGCATTTGGTATACTCATTTTCTTAAAGTTCATCCTAAACCACTCCATCTTTAACGAAGTTTATTTCTATGTATTTAGTTTATTTAATTTAAAATTAATGAAAAGATATCTAGACACAATTTAAGAAAACAATGTAAAAAGCAACTTATGCATGGTTATTTACAAGAGATTTCCTAAATAATACCATATTCAAAAATCTGACAAATTCTAATAACCACACCGCAAGTTTTAATAAACATTATATATAACAGAGTATTTTATGTGTGGAATTACTACATGAATCTAAGAGCCAGAAACTAAAGCATTTGACAAGATTAATAATGTAATGTTTATTACGCTAATGGTCACGTCAGAAGCACTTCCATGCTGGAAGCCAGTTTCTCAGAGAATCCTTCCAATTGTATCAAACACTGATTAACCACGTAGGACTGGACTTTGCTGCTACAACTTGACAGATTCTTTCAAGTATATGCATATCCTTAAGACAAGCACAAATGCAAATGTGCAAAATAAATGAAATACAGAGAATTAAGGAATGAACAGAAATGGCTTTTTAGCATAAACCACCCTGTCATTTGATTCCGAAGCTCCACCCTTCAGTACATTTTCTTCTGCTCTCAGTAGTCTTCTGTCTTAGCAAAGTTGTAGGTTTACAGATGATGTGGACATTTCACATTGGTGTAAGAAAGGAATGATGGGTTGATGCCACCTAAAGACAAAAAAAGTTATCTAAAGTTCTAAGTTATACTTGTAAGTATAATACAATAAAGACACATTTTACAATTCCACTTCACTCACTATATAACAAGTCTTTGGATGAAGATAATAATGCGCTTTTTACATTTTTCTAAAAGATAAAACCTCTATAAAAGACCTTCATGTAGTCTATGATATTTACATTATATCTGACTCATAAAAAAACTAAAAACTAGCCACACTACTCATTGGTGTTCATTTACCAATAGTTTTTGCCTTTTATTTCACTGTTAATACTACCAAATCCTCGGTGCCACTGTTCACAGAAACATTCTAACAAAAATTTTACTATCTTTTGGGAGTAAGGAATACTAAGGAACACTTAAACTAATACTTTCATTTAATCCAGAAATACATTTTATATAGGTATTATATTCACATGCGTGTTCTTCAGCAGAAATAATGGTAATCCTTTTTACTTTTAAATTTTTACTTAAAATATAATTACATAATTTCCCCCCTTCTTTTTTCCTTTCTCACCTAAGTCCCTCTTGGAATCAAGGCCTCTTTTTCTTTGTTCCCCGTGTGTGTGTGTGTGTGTGTGTGTGTGTGTGTGTAAATATATAAATACAACTTGCACAGTCCACTTGCTGTTATTTCTATGTATGCAACTTCAAGGCTGACCGCCTGGTATTGGATAACTAATTGGCTGGCTCATCCCTGGGAAAACTATTCCTCTCACTGTCAGCACTCTGGTTGCCTATGGCTAAGACTCTTAAAGTAAGTCACATGAGCTACAAGTGTAAGCAGTCGAATCCTAAATCACATAGGTTACTCACAGGAAGGAGTGACCTCAGCAGCTACAGTGGACTGGTTTCAGGACCTCGCTCCAATATCAAACTCCTCAGATGCATGTGATAACATGGTATGGTATGTACACATAACAGGCATACATCTTCTGCTAGAGTGGATCACCTCTAGTTACATACAATACTTAATACAACTTAAAAGTCACAGGAATGATTGCTACACAGAATTGCTTTTGAATAGTGGCAAGAGAAAGATGTACATATTGAGTATAAATGAAATTCTTTGTCAAATATTTAAACCTCCATGGTTGGTTAAGCACACAGACACAGAACCCATAAATACAAAGAGCTAAGTAAAGAGCTAGCGCGGCTATGTGAAAAGACTTCTTGGCTGTTTAATAAATGCGACTACACACAACTTCCAGAAACTCCCCGGGGAACCAGAGTTCTCTCCAGTCATTTCCTTCTTCACTTACTATGTGACAAAGTGTTTCTCAATCACAAATCTGTAGTCTTTCTATTTTTTCACCAGATGTATGCATGGACTTTGCATTACTTTTTCAGAATATCCATCCTTCCTATGTAAGTATTTTTGTTATAAAAATTATACTTTTTAAAGTCTTTAAGTTTTGTGCTACCAATTACTTCAAATGTACCTGTGGCAGATCATTAAAAAGTTGAAAAGCAGCCGGGCAGTGGTGGCGCACGCCTTTAGCCCCAGCACTTGGGAGGCAGAGGCAGGCAAATTTCTGAGTTCGAGGCCAGTCTGGTCTACAGAGTGAGTTCCAGGACAGGCAGGGCTATACAGAGAAACCCTGTCTCGAACCCCACTCCACGCCCCCTTAAAAAAGTTGAAAAGTAGGATTTAAGCTTCTCTGAGGACAGCGGAGCACACCTATAATCTCAGTACTCAAGAGGGTCCCAGGTCGGAAGTAAATGAGGGCTGCAGAGCACAGCCTGTCTTGAAGACCAAGGGCGGAGGTTAAAGCGCTTGCTTGTTCCACATACAAAACCAATCCCAACACCACAAAAAATGGGAGAGGTAACCAGGAAGTGGGATATCATTTAAGATGTAAATGAATGGAATGATTAATAATTTTTAAAAGACTAAAAAAATTTAAAAAATCATAAAAAATATATATAGCTTTTGCTTATATTTTTGAATTTTAAACTTTAACTTCATGAAATTCCACTTAAAATGCTTTATCTAAATCGTCTGAAAAGGTCAGCAACTTATTAACTTTCAATAAGCTATTAACAGTATGGCCATAATAAGTATACTAAGTAGGTATTTATTATGTATCTGGAAAATATGGCTGTAATACGAATAGACGACATATTAACATTCCTTACCTCTACAGCAGAAAGAAGTACCTTGTTCTATGCGCAGCTGCCACACTTTCAGACATGTTTCTGACTTTTAAGTAATTAACAAATCCTCTGAAGAAAAGGAGCAGGCCTGAGAAAAGGGAGATGACACTTACATCTTTACTGTAAGGGAGCGACAGAATAGGCAAGTATAGCTGCGACCCCCTTCTGCTCAGGGAGGGGATCTGCAGAGCCCCTTTATTCTACAGTTTATCTTAAACTACAATGATAACCTGTCGTGATAAAATAGGACTGTGTTGACATTCTTTCAATTTCCTAAGCTTAACTGTAACAAAATTAAAGCAAATGTAAGCTATGAAAATCCAAACCACATAAACTGAAGCAGCGATAGCTGTACACATCAAGGCTAGCACCCTTTACATGAGCCCTCTCGAACAACTCTTACCTTTTATGACACTTTCCAATGACTAGAACAGGGAGCAAATGAAGTCCTATTGAAAAGTAGCAGACATTTTGTGAGATCCCTTCTTTTGTCTAGGGTGGCTAGTTCTTAAGACCCAATTTGTTCTACTTTGGCATTTCTAAAGCCCACTCAGGCTCCTAGTCTTAGCACCCTCCTGGTATCCAGCATTGTTTTAAGCATGTGGCAGCAACATTTTTAGTGCTGCTGCTGAAGTCTGCATAGTCCTGTGTGCAATGCTAGCACTTAGCTCGGCTGAGGACGCAGGGTCATGCCGGCACTCTGCCCTGCAGTTACCTCCCTCCACCTCACTCACCCCTTAGAAATGGGCATAAAAGCAAATACATGCACAAGTGTGTTCAAACGCTTCATAGAACTCATAGGGGTTTTTTCTTTGAATTTTTACGTAAGAGACTCAATATAAAGCAAAGAATTCAAGAAGTTAGGATATCATTAACAATATAAAAACCCATCTCAATATAACTATGACCCCCCAACCTAGTTACTACAACTCTAATTTTACCATAATATTACATTAAAAATATAGTGACCTTAACTGGCCACCAATAATATATTTTCCAAAAAATCCTTAAAGTCCAACTGCGTGACTAAAAACCTACAGAGAAGACTGCCACCTACTGGAGTCTGAAAGAAGTGCGATGGGTCGACAGCCACGACATTTGAACTATGGGCCAGAGTGTAAGATGAAGCTAAAACTAACTTAATTACCACAGAATACTGAAAACTCACAAAGTTCACCAACATAATAAAAAAAATATGCTTTACAAGAGAGACAAGTAAGCAGAAGTAGTGTGATCACTGGGCAGAAAGCCTTCCCCGCACCGGCAAGTTAATGATTAATAAAAGGCACATTTCAAAAGCACAAAGAATGATTCTGTGACCCAAAAACAAAAGATAGCATTGAATGCTGAAACCCTCCTACATGCTACATTATCATTAAAATTATGTATATGTGTTTCCTAAGATAATTACTAAAGATAGCTATTTTAATTAGGTAGAAATTTCCAATTCTGCAGCACTTACCATCCAACCCCTTCTGTCCCTATGTTGATGCAGAGGCTGAGTGAGTGCAAAACTTACCTCTGCACCACTGGTGACGCAACTTACTTGCTCGTTATGATTTTAGAAATACCAGTTAAGCTGAGTAATAAACTAAAATTATTTAAACTGAACTGCATTAGGAATAAACTTACCAAGTACAAGAAATATCCACCAAAGCCAATATTGTCCGTTGAAATAGCCAGTAAAATAGTCAGAAAACTATGGAGTAAACATAAATATATTAATCATACTTGTATAATTAAATTTGAACATTCAGAGTATCCTAGGTTTCAGAATAGATTATCTCTTTAAATAATCTTTAATGCTTACAAATAGCATATAGAAACAGCACAAAAGGAAAGCACAGGAGCAGTACTTAGTGGTAAACTTATGTATTTGAGAAAAACCTCTTAGCGAATGTAAACTTCTGTAAAATACTTCATAACCAAAACTCCAAATTACTTTCAAGAAGATAAATGCCTGTTATATATTGGAATCAAACTGTTTTTTGATTGAAAAGTTTACATCAGTTTCTTATACGTTCCCAAAGCCACAACTACAATCCCAAATGGGCCAAACAACCTGCTGCTTTGGATATTAACACAAAAGCCACATTAGTTTAATCTTATCAGCTGGGGATGTTCTGGTGACCTCTAAAATGAAGTTTTTGACCTTCTGTTACACCCCCTACTGTTAACCACTGCCAAAAATACTAGGCACATAAAGACCCTCCAGCTCATTAGAGACTTTTTATTTTCAAACTGGATGCCTGGCATTCAGCTCCCAACAGTGAGCTGAGAATAGCTAAATGAACCTTGAAGTGGCATTGCAACAGTTGTTACTGCTGGCCATGTTAGCCGCTCTTTGATTGTGTGTGAGGTGGGAATTCAGCAGACAGCTGGAGGCAGGGTCTCACAGCAGAGAACATGAAACCTTGTCTAGAACAGACATTGCACTCACAGAACTTGAAAGTTTATCAATCCACTGTTCTTAACCTATTGGATAATTCTTCCCAATTTACAAAGCATCTTAAACTGCCTCAGAATAATTAATTTCAAGTGTTTCAGATAACATATTCTAAAAGTTAAGAACAAAAAACAAAGATTGTTTTAATTGATTTCTTTCTACTGATTTCCAATTTGAATCTAATTTGAATCTATTTGAAGCATGTAAGTGAAGATTACAAAACATCAAACCTCTGAAGCACTTGCTCTGGAATAATTTTAAATTAATAAAGAGCTATTATCTATATTCTAAGCCAAGAGTTTTAGAAATTCACAAGATTTAGAATACCTCAGCCCTTGGGAACGTATTAAAATTGCCATTGCTTCAGACTCCAACGCTTAAAAGATGCACAATGAAAAAACAATTGACAATTGAAAAATTACTTTTTATTCAAGAGAAGTTTCATAAGAGTCTTAGAAGCTCTAGGAAATAAAAAAGGAAAGAACCAAAACTATCTATTTTCAATGCTCTACATGTGACCCAATAAGCAGCAACCAGAGCCTCCAATGAGAGTGAAGTTTAGTACCCTCAAGGAACAGGCTACACAGAATGGACTGACTTCCTTCTTGTGTCTCAGGAATGACTCTGGTAAAGTATCAACTTAGGAAAATGTAAACACTTAGCTTATGAATCATTTAGCATGTTCTATGGTTTCAATGAGAAATTCCATTTGAGTAACAACAACAGTTCTGCTGTCAATACAGCTAAGTCTTAACTCCAACTCTCTTCAGTTAACTGAAGAGAATCTGCAAGGGCAGGATTGTAGCTTTGTCTGTGTGTATACGACATCTAGCGGACTTTAGTTCACGGCAGACACCCACAGGACATCATTTGAAGTAAATTTAAAACAAAAACTATCAGAGGACAGTTCTAACAATGATTTAGCCTTCAATCATTTTATAACAGACCCTAACAGATTAACTCCTATAATCTGATATGTACCAGTATAGGACCTGTTCAAAGAACCAAAATCCTGCAAAGCTACAAAAAAAATTCAAAACTAATAAAAATATCAGAGTATTAATATTTGTACAATGGCTATTTTTAATAAATTAAGAAAACAAATCTACTATCAAAACGTTTGAAGCATTTAATAGAAGTAAACATTTTAGACTTATAATTTTACTGAAAACTTTAGCAAGATTTAGCTCTCTCAATCAGCAAGCAATGTTTAAGTAAATAGTATGCATAATTTACATACTCTAATTTAGGAATTGTATAACAACACTTAAAATTCTGTGAATAGACTTGTGACCTCAGTTTCTTCACACACACAGAACTGTTCTTAGAATATGCTTTCGAGCTCCTCCCAGACGTAGTGAATAGGAGTGAGTTTTTACTCCAGCTGTTGATATTCATATGCCTCTATGGATAAACATGTGGCTTGTCTCTGTGATTGTACTTTACTCATTTGTCTTTTCTTAAGCCTCAAAGTATAAACTGTCTGATGCACGGAATAACGCTGGCTACTGCATTAAGTCTTTAGTCACCCTCATTTTCAGGCTCCATTCTCCCAGGGGTCGGATGGGTTTAGAGTGGTACACAGACAATTTCTCAGAAAACTTCACACCACTTGTCACCAAGTCTAATGACCTGAGTTTGAATCTGAAAATTCATATGGTAGAAGGGAAGAACAGACTCTAGATGTCTTCCAAATCACAAATTGAAAGACAGAAAAGTGCAAACACACACACACACACACACACACACACACACACTGAAAGCTAACAAAGCCAGATAAGAAACATTTTTGAAAAAAAGCCCAAAGGAAATCTTCAAGAGGCAAAAGTAAAAAACAAGCTAGATGAATTTGCCTGACAAGAAAAATTGTTCATGCAGGAGCAAAAAAAGGTTATTTTGTTTTTCCCTAAACACCATCTTGTAAATGATACAAAGTACAGAAAGTTATTTTCAGAAACAGGAAATTAGGAAAGGCTTAGAAAGAACAATGGGACAAGGGATGAGGATTTTCTCTCTCTCATACAGGGTCTTACACTGTACCCCATCTGGCATCGAAATCTTACTGGCTGGACCTCACAGGCTGGGCTGTGGGTGTGTACCATACACCAGCCAGAGTGAGCACTGACAACTGTTTCACAGGTCTTTACTTTTGAGTCTTCAAAGTTAAAAGAGGGAGAAAGTAGCTATTATTTGAAACAGGATTTTTCTAAGACTCATCTCTTCTTGTATTTCTAAATGTGAGAGTTCTCGGTCAGATTTGAATATCATTTTTTTTTTTTTTTTAGATAATTTCTTTATTTACATGTAAATTTTCCCTTTCCCAGGTTCCCCTCCAAAAAACAAACAAACAAACAAACAAAAACAACAAGAACAAACTTCTTTTGCTTCCCCCCTCCCCATGCCTGCCACCCCACCCTTTCCCACTTATTGGCCCTGGCATTTCCCTACACTGGGGCACAGAACCTTCACAGGGCCTAGGTCCTTTCCTCCTACTGATGATCAAATTTGCAGTCCTCTACTATACACATGGTGCCAGAACATTCAGTCCCACCCTGTATAGTCCTTGATTGGTGGTTGGGTCCCTGGGAGCTCTGAGGGTACTAGTTAGTAATTGTTGTTTGTCCTAAGGGGCTGCAAACCCTTCAGCTCCATAGAACCTTTCTCTAACTCCTTCATTGGGGACAGTGTACTCAGTTCAATGAATGGCTGTGAGCCTCTACCTCTGTATTAGTCAGGTATTGTAAGAACCTCTCAGGAGATAGCTATATGCTTGTCCATCCTTCAGTCTCTGCTCCATAGTTAATCTCTGCCACTCTTTCTGTGTGTGTTTGGTTCCCCTTTTTAAGAAGGAATGAAATGTCCACATTTTGGTCTTCCTTCTTCTTAAGTTTCTTGTGGTTTGTGGGTCATTCTTCCTATATTCCAGACTTCTGGGCTAATAACCACTTATCAGAGAATACATACCATGTGTGATCTTTTGTGATTGGGTTACCTCACTCAGGATGATACTCTCCAGATCCATCCATTTCCCTAAGAATTTCATAAATTCATTGTTTTTAATAGCTGAGTAGTACTCCATTGTGTAGATGTACCACACTTTCTGTATCCATTCCTCTGTTGAGGGACATCTGGGTTGTTTCCAGTTTCTGGCTATTATAAATAAGGCTGCTATGAACATGGTGGTGCATGTGTCCTTATTACATGATGGGGCATCTTGTGGGTATATGCCCAGGAGTGGTATGGCTGGGTCTTGAATATCATTTTTAAAAGTCCTTGGCAAGCTCTACATTATTCTTGGCGACCTTGATTACCTTTTTGGCCAACCTTAAGATCAAATGGGCATTTAAACCACCTTGGAGGACTTTAAATTCACAGTAACTTACTACAGAGAAACCTTCTGTTTTATTTAAGGCTCCCTTGTACTACATCACAATAACAGAAAGCACGATTTGTTCAAAGCAAAAATGCTGTCTATAATTTCTGAATGGTACAGGTAACTGAGCAAGGTATTTTCCTTCCATCCTCAGAAATAATCCCCTTAGGCAGTTTTTAATCAGCTTAAGAAAAGAAGAAAATGTTGAGAACATTTAAATAACTTAAAGCGAGGACAGATCCCCCAATCTGGAAGTATTTTCTGAGTTCAAGTCTCCCCCTAGCAATCTTTCACACAGTCATGGCATAGAGAGCTTTACTAAGCTGTCACAGTTACAGAATCAGACGTGGCATGTAAGTGCATAAAGCAACAAGGCGATATACAGACATTTTACAGAGAAATTATCAAGATGCTCACCCTGACAATAAGAATCCATTTGATCAGTGAAAGTCCAAATCCACAGATAGCACCATATCTTCCAGCTATGGTATTGGTGATACAGAAGGATAAGCAGAATCCAAGCCAGTTGAATATGAATGCCACTAACAAATAACAGAAATAAGTTCTTAAGGTCATAACTGCTATACAGATAAACAGAAACATGATAACAGCAATGCTTCCCACTACAACGAGCCGTCACAGCTTGCTGTTCCGCAGAGCTACCCGTTACACCACTGGTCACCGCGGAAGAAGTCAGGACAGGAACTCAAACAGGGCAGAAACTGCTGCACAGGCCATGGAGGGCTGCTGCTTACTGGCTTGCTCCCGAATGGCTCTCTCATCCTGCTTTCTTATAGAACCCAGGACCACCATACTAGGGGTGGCCCCACCCACAATAGGCTAGGCCCTCCCCTATTGGTCACTAATTAGTAAAATGACCTACAGGCTGATCTTAAGCAGGGATCTTATTAATTTAGGTTCGTTCCTCTCAAATAACTTTAGCTGTGTCAAGTAGACATAAATCCAGCATACCCTACAAGTCACAATTCACATTTCTGTTTTTTTAAACAGTGGTTCTCAACCTTTCTTTTAATTATGTATGTATGTATGTATATATGTATTTATTTAAGACAGGTATTTATCTTATGTATATGAATACACTGTTGCTCTCTCTTCAGACACACCAGAAGAGGGCATTAGATCTCACCACAGATGGTTGTGAGCCACCATGTGGTTGCTGGGACCTGAACTCAGGACCTCTGGAAGAATAGTTAGTACTCTTAATCATTGAGCCATCTCTCCAGCCCCACAATTCACATTTCAAAAGAGTCTTCTGGTTTTCTTTTTTGTTACTGTTGTTTAAGTTACAAGAACACTGATTTTTCTTTCAGTTTTCCTATAGTGTAAAATAAGAATGATCTCGGTAATAAACTGTAATGTCTCATCCTGCTACAAAGTTTACCACATACAAAATACATATGGGTAAACCTTGAAGGAAACATTTCTCCAAACGATCTACCACATTTGAAAGCACTATTATTCAAAGTCATTTCCACGCAGGTGAACTATCTACTGAATGAAATCTAGAGTCCAGCTGACTGACAAGCTACTCCTACTCTACTCGCTTAAATGGTTTTTGTTTAAGAGGCGCGCTATGATTCCACCTGAATGGGATCACCTCTAATATTCTTCCTAAACATTATTCAGAGAGACACACATTTCTTCTCTTTTATTTTCTGTACATGAAAAATGCAATTATGTCACTAAATTTAATTGTATATCTTTTCAAATTTTACATGAGTTAGGAAGCAAAAAGATAAATGTCATGAGTAGAGAAGTCAAGAATTAAACCTATTAAAGATTTTTATTAAAAATTGTATATTTTCTGTGATGTTTTTCAGAAATATAACCTGAAATGCTTAAGTTATAGTAAGCTCTATTACAGCCAGTTTAAGCATGAAAAATAAAGCCAGTTGCGATCTGAAGAATAACCACTAGATGGCGGTAATTACAAACAAACTGGTGTTTATCAAACCAGGCTCTTGCATACTAAAAAAAAAAATTTTTTTTATATTTTACGAAGTATTAGTAAAACAGAAATAACTTGTGGAAATATAATTTCACAGAATTTTACTAAAATCTAGAGATTCTGTACTAAATCCATGAATACATGTTTATACAAATCAATATATTGTCACTGATCAAAAATAATCTAGTATATCTATGTTACCAAACATTTCCAACCTTTATAAGTAAAGTATTTTTAAATCAAAAAGACACATATTCATAAAAGCTATTGGGTTAAAGGAAATGACACAAGCGCCTCAATCAGCTAGTCTAGGCGACAGCCTGCTCCACAGATCCACAGCTCCTCCCACATCTCCTCCTGCCAAGTGCTGGGATGAGCTGCAGAGGCCCCACCTGCGCAGCATGGGTTCAGGGGTTCCCAACCCTGTGCATAGCAAGCCGAGCCACCTGCAAGGCCCCAAGACTTCTGGAAAGACGTTAACAAAGACTGGAACTAATGTTTAAGATATTCTTTATGTAAACAAAATATGTAAGGAATTTGATATTAATATAAAACTTTACTAGCTAAATAAAAATCAAAGATTAAAAACTAAGGCTCACTAGACTAATAGTACAAAAAAAGCAATAACAGTCATCAATAAATTCACTGCCTTTTCATTGATCTACCTTATCCAATGAAAACTACAACAAAACCAACTTTCTATTTACATACTGCACGTACTGACTAGCAACCGACTGACTAGAGGCGAGGCTGAGAAGCGAAGCAGGCTGCCTGCCGTTCCTCCTCACTAGCTTCTGCTCTGCTGTGCATAGATGAAGTGAAGAGAAGCAAGAAGCCTCTCCAACTGGGAAAATGGGTAAGCCGACCTCCAGACTAAAAAGCACTTCAACACATCAACACTGAGTCTCTTATTTTTGAAGTTGGGTGTATCATTTTTCATACGTAAACTATTTCTCATTTCATCCCTAGAATAAACCATATATAACCTAATAAGTTTTTACTGAACGTTAGGTACAATATTGGCTTTAGCCATTTAAGCAATTTGCTGCATGCCTTAATATTTATCAAAGAATTTAATTGATACTAACCCCTGTGTTAGGAAATAACAAATACTATGACACAGTCTTGTCTCACAGTTTAAATTTGCTATGTAAGTCCAATAATTAACAATTTTGTATGATGTTTAGTCTTCTAACTGTCTCCTTCTAGGTTTATACATCCATACTTCTGTAACACTGCTTTGGCCTTACAGAATTTTCCCTTCCCCGACCTTCTGGCTCAAGGCCCCTGAAAAAGAAGTCTTCTGAGTGCAAAGCAAGAAACGCAGAGTTCACTGTGTTTACGCCTACAGCCTTAGATGGTCAGCAATATTTCTTTTAAATTCTCATTCTGCCTTTTCCCCTGCAATCAACCATAATGGCTGCAATCAAAATTACCTAACAAATGTTTAAGCAATTTACACTTTAAATGAGGTATACTCATGTTAGCAGTATTTTAAATATTTATATAAAGTGAAGTAATAGGAAAAGGTCACTTACTGAAAAAAGCCAGCATGAAAATGCCGTCATTGCCTACTCTAAGCTGGTCCACATCACCGAAGTCATCCCGTGGGGTACATTCTTCCTCTTGGTTCTGGAAAATACCAAAACATTTCACTAAAATAATTAAAATTTCCTCACCTTCAATTTAAGAGTTAAAACATCAGTAACAACGAATGCTCTCAAGTGGTCCTGCAGATAAGACATTAGTAGCATTACTTTATCGTAAGTGCTGTTGAGAAGGGAAGTTGAGGGCTGGAAGACTGCCGGTCAGTACAAGTGCAGACATCCGAGTCGGGATCTTAATCCCACATTAAGAAGTATGGCACTGTGGCACACACAGAGCCAAAGCTACCAGCACTGGTGGACAAGACAGCAGATTCCTAAAACTCGTTGGCCGGCCTATCTGCCGGCCTATCTGGTTACGCTGACCAATTTTGGCTTAGTGAGAGCCTGTCTCAAAATGAAAGGTGGCCGGGTAGTGGTGGCGTACATCTTTAATCCCAGCACTTGGGAGGCAGAGGCAGGCGGATTTCTGAGTTCAAGGCCGGCCTGGTCTACAGAGTGAGTTCCAGGACAGCCAGGGCTACACAGAGAAACCCTGTCTCGAGAAAACAAAAAACAAAAAAACAAACAAAAAAAAGAAAGGTGGAGAGAGATAGAGGAAAGGCACCCTAACCCCAATAATACACCATCCGATGGTTACTGCAATCCCACACAGATGGAGAGAGGGAGAGACAGGGAAGGAAGAGAAAGCGAGGGAGGGAAACATCAACTTCAGGAAATGAAACGAAGAAGGCATATATGCCAAGTGGGAAATAAGAACGCTCATAATCAGTGATGGAATGTACATTTGTACAGCCTCCAGTTAGTGGGTAGACAGTTTTTATTAAAAATAAAAACATATATGACCTCTGATCCATCAATTTTGATTCTTGAAATAAACTGTTATACATGTATATATTACCACTTAAAAGAAATAAAGCATTAAAAATTTCTTGTACTGATGGTATCAGAAAGAGAAGACTGGACGCAATTTAAATGCCCCTTAATGAGAGTAGTTAGGAGAAGACCTCTGCATGCATGTTCCCATCTCTGCATATCTCCCATACAGAAACAGTCACTGCCTTTTTCTGGATACCTACACAGCGGAAAGCTCTAAAGTGGAGTGGAATCTCCCAGCAGAGCAAGGGTGTAGGCACTCTAACAAGCACTGGAAGAGTTGGGACCGTAGTAACATAGCCACAGCACTGGGATTTTCACTTAGTCCCTGCTGTTGCCCTGTGGGCCTGGCTCTTGAGGAACACAAGAGCAAGCAAGACTGCTGCTACCACTGTGAACAATGAAGCCTTTACCCAAGTAACTTCTGCTTGCCAGAACACTGGAACCTGACAAACTAACAGTGCGTCTGCAGGCTGTGCGCACTGAAATTCAAGGCAGTTCTTGAGAGGCTGATAATTTATAGGATAATTTATATCCTATTCAGCATTAAAATGTTCAAGTAAATTTAAACAAGTTTTTAATATCTTGATGTGTTTACTATTCTAATAATCTCTAAAATATACTAAGGAAAATACTGTTTGTATGGTATACCTTTTGCTTAAAAATATTATAGTAACATATAAATGCTTACAAATGTAAAGAACTCTAAAATTACTTGCAAAATCTGTTATCACTGATGGCTTCTGAGGGCCCTATCAGTTCACACAAAACAACCTTACATGCCCCTCTAGAGTCCATAGCTCAGGCAGATGGAATGAGACAATAAAGACAACCAAGTTAATTACACAAGTAGTAAAAGGTGCAAATGCATGTACAAAAGGAAAAAAACAAACATAAATGGGAGATGGGAGATGGGAGGGCAGGGAAAGGAAAAGCAAGTATGAGCAGACAGTAAGACAGACCACGGAGGAAAAGGTCAGGGGCATGAAAGAGCGCGGAGGACATGGGGGCCTCAGGAAAGGGAAGAGCTCTCTGAGTGGCACTGCTCAGAAAGAGCTGACCTGGATGAAGAAGTCAGTGTGGGATAAGCCTCAGATCAAAAGTTAGGAAGAGTCCTCTTCCTGTGAGTGTCCAGAGGTGACCTGGGAAGATGATTCAGTACCCTCTTGACCCAGAAAACCCCACGAAATCATGCAAATCAAGATGTTCAAACTTTCGCATTCACTTTAAGAACACCCAGAAAACTGCCCAGGCCATCACGGGCATGCATATCCACAAAGCCACCAAGTACCTGAAGGACGTCACTTTAAAGAAGCAGTGTGTGTCATTCCAGAGGTATAATGGTGGAGTCGGCAGGTGTGCACAGGCCAAACAGTGGGGCTGGACATGGACGGTGGCCAAAAAAAGAGTGCTGAGTTTTTGCTGCAAATGCTTTAAAATGCAGAGAGTAATGCTGAACTTAAGGGGTTAGATGTGAATTCTCTAGTCATTGAACACATCCAGGTGAACAAGGCACCTGAGATGCGCCAACAAACCTACAGAGCTCATGGCGGGATTAACACGAGTGCCCCTGCCACATGGGGATGAGTCTCACTGAGAAGGAACCGATTGTTCCAAAGCTGGAAGAGGAGGCTGCACAGAAGAAAAGGATATTCCAGAAGAAACTGAAGAAACAAAAACTCATGGCATGGGAATAAATTCAGCATAAAAAAAAAAAAAATGCAGATAAAGTAAAAAAAGGGGGGGAAATGATAAACATATTGTAAAAATAAGTTCTAGGAAGCCATAAGCTGAGGCAGAGTGCAGACTTACTCTCTGGGACGCATCCGCTGCTGCGGCTGCCAGGGCAGCAGCTTTAGCCTTCTCAGCCTCATCATATGTAGGAAGAGAGGTAGCAACACTGTACGGAGGTGGCACAGGGTAAAACTCACTATACACATCAGTATCTGAAGAGAAGGATTAAAGAACAGGCATTAAATAACTTACTGCGATTTTATAGTCAGGGTCGTACTTTAACAACGTACACTAAGACACTAAAGACTACTGCTGCTCCTGTAGGTCTATAGTATAGACTAGATAACACAAAACACTCGCAACAAATGCCGGCATAACGTTTTATTTGTCCCATATTTATTATAAAAAGGATGGGATGATAAATATCATCTAAACTCAAAAAAAAAAAACCACTTCAAGATTGAGAGTTTTTGACCATTATTTCTTGTGTCTACTGCATGTGTGCACATGAGACTATGATCAGGAGTACATGCCCTCCTTCAGCTCTGTGTATTCTTGGGATCTCCTTTCTGACCTGAAACGGAGAATTTGAGAGGGTTTTAGGAGGTGAGAATACCACCGTGTGTGTGTGTGTGTGTGTGTGTGTGTGTGTGTGTGTGTGTGTGTGTGTATGCGCGCTAGTCTGCACAATACTCACCTCTTTACTCACTGTCTCATAGCCAAACCAATCAAAGCAAAGGTGGTAAAACTTATAATGACTGCAGCTATGCAGTGCTGTCTAAGTTGTCTTTCTTCTCTCGCATCTGTTGGCTACGCTGAGATCTGGGGAATGAAGTGACTTACAAGTCCCGGCTACAGTGAACGGGCAGCCCAAGAGTCTCTAATGTTTTGAGAACACTCTGTGTTCTCTTGCTTAAGACTTTTCTTCCTTTTCACTTCCACCTAGTTTTCCTTCAGTTATCCCAACATCCACACAGTTCTTTAGAGCTTTCTTTTAAGTCACAGTTTCTGTCTCTGATTTTTAAAGCATTTGTGAGAAATAACCTCCAAAGTAATAATAAAATAGTAAGTATAAACTGCTCATTTTAAAAATAAAAGTACAGACTATGTTTTCAATATAATTAGTGTAAGTCAAGTTCAGCATGACATTTATAGTAGAATCACAAGCAAGGAAAATGTAGATTCTAAAGCAGTGTCAAACATTGTGAAATAGAGAATTTCCTCTAAATATAACTATAGTATTTTGATATTTTCTACATTAACATATACTTTTCTCTATATTAGAACTTTCTAAATCTCCAATATGAAAATTTTTTATTTTAGTATTATATTTTCGGCTACCTAGGCTTTAAGAAAAAAAATAAGTTATCAATATAGGCTAAGAATCTGAAGTGAGGCTGTTTGTAATCTAATGGCAGAAAATGGTAATAACAACGCAATTGAGAAGTAAAACCTAAGTGAAAACAATATTAATTCTGAGGCAATAGCACTAAGTTATAAATGTATACACTATACAACTAAATAGCGCACATCATCAAAGGAGATATAATCTACTCTATGAACAGTATGTATCATCATGAAAAGTCCTCAACAAAGGAAAGAATCAAGCCACTAACAAAAATTAAGCTCATGACTTAATTCTTTACTCTGTCCACAAGGCCTCTCAACAACATTACAGCCTGGATGCTGTTTCCCAATCTCCAAGGACTGTGGCCTTAGTGAGTCACCGCCACACTATGGAGCTCGGCTTTCCAAGCACACAATGGTATTTCAGAGGAAAGTAGCATCTCACGGCAGTATGCCATGAAACATTCAAAATTCACCCATGCTACTCTGATCCAGGAAAAAAAATCATAAAATAAACTAATGGAGAATACAATACCATCGAAAACTAGGAAAGGTCATGTTTAACACATAACTAAGAAACAAAACAGCCGGGCGGTGGTAGCGCATGCCTTTAATCCCAGCACTTGGGAGGCAGAGGCAGGCGGATTCCTGAGTTCGAGGCCAGCCTGATCTACAGAGTGAGTTCCAGGACAGCCAGAGCTATACAGAGAAACCCTGTCTCCAAAAACTAAAAAAAAATAAAAAAACAAACAAAAAAGAAACAAAACAATTCTCAGGAGTCCTTCACTAAAGAGACTCCAAATCTAGAATTACTCAGCTCCTGTGGTTAGAGAAATGAGTGTCAGGTTAGCCAAAACTGTAGAAGAATGAATGAAGGCTCTTCTTTACAGAGGATACTGTAACAGTAAGTGAAAACCCAATACCAGCTTCCACTGGTTTTATAGTTGAAATGTATCTACTCTTTAAAAATTATGTTGTATTATTTCTGTGATCTCTAGTTCATAGAAAAACAGAAGCTCCTCAGTTTATTTTATACTGCTGAATAGTAAAACTACAAAAATAACATACAAAGCTCTAGATCCCATTAAGCTGTACAAGCTCTACTAAAGTATTTGCAAATCTAACCCTGGACAGCTTAAGCCATGGTGGCATGATAATTAACTCCAAAAAATAAAGATGGATGTATTCTTGGAAATCTAATAATATAATTTTATATCAATAAAATTTTATGTTTAAGTACAAAAAAAATCAGAGCAGTGGATCCCAACCTTCCTGATGCTGCGACCCTTTAATACAATTCCTCATATTGTGGTGACCACAACCATAAAATTTTCATTTCTACTTCATAATTATAGTTTGCTATTGTTATACATTGTAATATAAATATCTGTGTTTTCTGATGGTTTTAGGAGACCCCTGTAAAAAGGTCATTCAACACCCCAGGGGTCTGGATGCACAGGTTGAGAACTAATGCTTTAGAGTGTTTCCGGCCAATTAGACTCTTTTACTGATACAGCAAAGACTGCAGAAGAGGGCCTCAGCAGAAGAAGGCAAAACAAGGGTGCAGCTGACAGAGCTCTCTGTGAAAGTTCTTATCAAGAAGTACTAAACAAGCACACTGATCAAACAGCACTCTAACAATAAAATCAGCGCACACCAACTACCACAATGAGGACCTAAGGACACGAATTTCAGAAACTGCCTTGAAAAGAAGTGAACAGCAAGTGTTTGATCGGGTTACAAATTATACATACAAAGGTGGGAACTAGACAGAATTAGCATGAGTCACTCAGATGGAGTCACTATTCAAAGAAATAAGGAAGATAACTACATGAACTGTGTGTCTGCTCTTGTGCTGTTGACGATTAGTCCACGAGCCTCCTGCAGACGACCATCACAGCACTCTCCTGTGAGCTCCAGCTCCAGGTCACAAGGGTGTTTCGTTCTGTTCACATGCTTTTCAGTAACGAATTTCTAAGAATTCTTCATAACGCATATGAAATAGAGAACTTAGACTCTTAGAAATTTTAAACTTCTCAGATTATAGAAAACAAAATCACGCAATTATATAAATAAGAGTATATAAAACATATTAGAATACGAATTATTCTATAACCAACTGAACACTGCTGAGAGATTATACATTGTGGCGAGAGAAATAACTATAAGTAGGATAAGCTGACAGATCAGACAGACAGCAGCAAGCAGGAACCACGGACTTGTAATACAAGCATTCTTACTACATGTATGGCATAACACTATGCACACTGTCATGTCTGCTAACACCCACCCACCATTCTTACTACTATCATTATAAGCTTTCCATTAAACCTCATGAATATATAAGCATAAACATATGTATGTATATACATAGACATGTGTGCATACACACACACACACACACACACACACACATATATACACATACACATACACATACACACGTGTATCTGTATTTGGTTTTTTGGTTTTTCGAGACAGGGCTTCTCTGTGTAGCCCTGGCTGACCTGGAACTCCCTCTGTAGACCAGGCTGGCCTCGAACTCAGAAATCCGCCTGCCTCTGCCTCCCAAGTGCTGGGATTAAAGGCGTGCGCCACCACCGCCCGGCCGTATTTGTTTCAAAGTTCATTCAACAAGTGCAATACTACATGCCTGGAGCCTGAGCAGTAGTAGCTAGAAAGCTGAGGCCATCCTGGGCTACACAGTAAGTTCCATGCCAGCATGGGTTATAAAGCAAAACAAAACAAGCAATTAGCCCATTGAAAGTCTTAATAGTTACACACAATCATACTATCAAAAAGAAAGGGAAGCAGTGCTCACCTGACGTCGTAGGAACTTCCACAGTGATGCTGCTGTAAGGGGGAGGGGAAGAGCCAGTGTCCACTGCTGGTGCTGAAGCGGCAGCTTCCACCGTCTGTGCTGCTGAGCTGCAAGGTGACGGTTGCTCTACTGCAGATGATTCTGAATTATCTTCTTCATTGTGAAGCTAAAGAACAAGAAGAAAAGCAATGCAATCAATCTGTTATTCTCTTTTCACGTCAGTTAGTTTTTAAAGATTATTTAAAATTTAAAGGTACTCAGGAAAAGGAAGAAATATTAACATTTTAAAATATGAACAAAAAATTGAATCAGTATAGGGCAAAGCAAAGCCAGGAACTAAATCTCTTAGTATCACCCTTCTAGCAAATGTGCCTAGTTCTCAGCACCTTGCTTTGACTGTGCACTGAAATTTGGTTTCATGTTTACAGTGTTAATACATATTTCCTGCAAGTAAAAAGTATTTCTTGTTGATAAACAGAACGCATGAATATTCTACACACATGGAGTGCTAAGTGTCCCAACACCCCAGCAAATTTGCATACCTGCTTAAAACCAAGGGTCAGAAGGGACTTTTATCAAACACAACTGAGATGACTGTTTACAAAAATAGAGGTTTCCCTTCCATGGAAACTGCCGCCTTAGTTTGCGCTCTATTACTGAAATAAACATGCCGATCACAGAGCTCTGTGTGTGGAGAGGGGGATATTTCATCTCACAGGCTACAGTCCATCTCAAGCTAGTTGGTACAGGAACTGAAGCAAGAACATAGAGGCAGAAACTATGGAGGGATGCTGTACTGGCATGTTCTCCGTGGCTTGCTCAGCCTGCTTTCTTAAAGCACCCAAGACCACCTTCCCAGGAGTGGCAGATCACTCAATCAAGAAAATGCCCTAGGACTTGCTTACAGTCCAGTCTGATGGCAGTATTTTCTATACTTAAGTTCCCTCTTCTCAGATGAAACTTGTTTGTGTCAACTTGAAAACACACACATACATACACACACACACACATACACACATACATACACACATACACACACACATACACACATACACACACACATACACACATACACACACACATACACACATACACACACACATACACACACACAGACACACACACACACACACACACAGACACACACACACACACAGACACACACACACAAAATAGTATAACTAGATTTTAAGATAATGAAGACATAATTCCATTGTGTAATACAAATACAAAAGAACAATTCCAAATTTCTAGAAAGGTACACAGAGAACTTCTAAGTTTAAGTTTAAGTTGGGAGAAGAAATTTCATTCTTGTTATTTGAAATATTTACTCCATGTCAATTAATAAGTTTCAACATTTTGTTTGGTTTTTTGAGACAGGGTCTCCCTACATAGCCTTGGCTGGCCTGGAACTCAAAAGAGATCACCTCTGGAGTACTGAGATTAAAGGCATGCACCCAGGCACTTTAATATTTTTAATAAAAGTAAAATGGAACCTAGAACTTCTAGTTTTGCATGTTTCAGAAACACTGTTCCCTGTAAGAAAAAGTTTTCTCCAACATAAAATATGACAGAGACTGTTGCCGCAGTTTCACTGCTTTGTTGAAAATGGTACATCACAGAACTCTAACTGGGCAAAAACATGCCTAAATAATACAAACCACCAAAGGTCCCTATCTTTTCAAAAAAAGGAAAGATTATTAAAGTCTACAGAACAACTATAGAATAGACAATCAAATTTACATTACCAGACTAGACTCTTCTAAGCTTCAGGCCTGTATATCCCTTTACTAATCTACTTTAAAACAAAACAAAAACAAACAAACAAAAACCACAAAATAATGACCAAAAAGAGGTTTCTTGATTTATTCAATTCTTTGTATCATCTCTCTCAGTGTCCAGCTAATCTATATGGTGTTGAGATCTCAGTTTAAAATCTAAATCTCAGGAACTCGTTATAGTCATCTACAAGCAGGGTTGGTTCTCTGACACACTTTTTCTGACTTGGAGAGGGTCTCTGTGTAGCCCACACTATCCTAACACCCAGATCTACTGATCTCACATACTTTACTCGTCAGGTTACAAGCTTGTGTTTTCTTGTAGGGATAAGAAACCAAACCCAAGGCCTCCCACAAACTGATCTCTACTTAACAGCTTTTTTTTTTTTTTTTTTTTTTAACACTTGTAACCTAAGTGTTCTTTAAAGGGCTTAGAGCACTTTATTTATGTAATCAATAACTTCCAACAGGGCTCACAACTCCTTTTCACAAAGAACATTTTAGGTAACCATGGACATAAAAGGCTATAAAACAAGTATACAAATCAAACACTTAGTGACAAGAAATCAAAAGGAAATTTATTGTATGGAGCAATGTAGTCATCAAATTGCTTTCTAAATAACTATGTTTATGCCCAATAGATTAGAGCTGTTGTCAACCCTAATCAGAGGAACTTCTTTATGCAGTGGTCAGAGGGAACTGCAACGACCCATTAAGTGTCAAAATGAGAAGTGACTGTTGAACTTTCAGCCATAAACAGCTCATTTCTATCATCCTGGGAACCTTCAGGAACATCACAGGAGAGGCATAAGGAATGGAAAAGCTATGAGGAGGAAGGAGGGGAGGGTGGAAGGAAAGATGTCCAGGTATCACAGGTCTGTTGCACTCCTGAGTGCACAAGAGCTGTGATTATTAACTAACTACCCAAGATCTGCACAAGACTGGACCAAAAGCAGTCACGGAAGAGGGAGGGGCTCATGAGACCCCAGCCCTTCTTGGGTATTCATACAGAGTTACCAACTGACAGACAAAAGACAGACATTTTCTCAGTAGTGTAGCCACTAGGTACCCATACAAATCCTTACCCATGTTCTTATAAGCAGCTGCAATCAACTTACCAAAGCATTCAAAAAAATGACAGTACAACTGGGAAAAGCAGCGGATTCATAGGACAGGAGAGGATTCAGAGGGAATGAGTGTTAACACAATCGAATTGCATTATGTGCTTGCATGGAAATGTCACAATGAAACTCTTTAGCAAACACGGCCACCACACAACACTGCCAGAAACATCTTGAATTCAGTACATGTTTCACTTGTACTTAATTTTTGGTTGTTGTACATCTTTACTGGCTAGTTTTGTCAACTTGACACAAACTAGTGCATCCCTCAGAAAAGAGGGAACCTCAATTGAGAAAATCCCTCTCTCTAAGATCTAGCTGTAGACAAATCTGTAAGGTATTTTCTTAATCAGTGATTGATGGGGGAGGGCCCAGCCCATGATGGGTGCTGTCATCCCTGGACTGCTGGCCCAGTTCTGTAAGAAAGCAGGCTGAGGAAGCCATTAGGGAGCAAGCCAGTAAGCAGCACCCTTGCATGGCTTCTGCATCAGCTCCTGCCTCCAGGTTCCAGCCCTGTCTGAGTTTCTGTCCTGACTCCCTTTAAAGACGGATGGTCTATGATGTGGACATGTAAGCCAAATAAACTCTTTGCTTCCCAGCTTACTTTTGGATATAGTCTTATGACCTAAAACCTCAGCAACAGAAACCCTACCTAAGACGATAACCGGAAACCAGGATTGTTGCCAAACTTTTGTGCCCCATCATTCAGTTACAGGGCTCCCACAATTTAAAAAGCTATAATCCTAGACCATATCCAGAAGTTAGGCATGCCCCCCCCCCAGTTGAGGAATGGGGCCACCTACCCATCTCTAAAATTTTAACCTAGAATCGCTCCTGTCTAAAGGAAATACAGGGACAAAGTGTGGAGCAGAGACTGAAGGAGAGGCCCTCCAGAGACTGCCCCACCTGGGCATCCATCCCACATGCAGACACCAAACCCAGACTCTATTGCTGATGCCAAGAGGTGCTTGCTGACAGAAGCCTGATATAGCTGTCTCCTGATTGATTCTACCAGACCCTGACAATACAGATGCAGATGGTCACAGCCAACCACCAGACTAGACTGAGCACAGGGACCCCAGTGGAGGAGGTAGGGGAAGGACTGAAGAAACTGAAGGGGCCTTATCGGGCATCAATGGGAGGGGAGGCCCTTGGCCCTGGTGAAGGCTTGATGCTCTGGTGCAGAGGAATGCTAGGGTGGTGTGGCAGGAGTGGGGGGAGGGGAGCACCCCCACTGAAGCAGAGGGGAAACTGGGAAAGGGACTAACATTTGAAATGTAAATAATTTTTAAAAATTTTAATGGTATAATAATCCACAGTATGTTTTACTGACCAAAGACATCTATAGAAGTGGAGGCCATGTCTGTCTTAAACGCTTTGAAAAGGTATTTATAAAAGCACTTATCCAACCGTGCTGAAAGTGAGAGGATTCACATTTCAGGTCAGTGTTCACAAAGACACGACGAAGGAGCAGGGTGAACGAGAACACAGAACAGGCTCGCTGCTGCCCCTTGTGCTTTGAGGTCCCACACAGCTAGTCACTGGCTTCCTTAAGTTAGAGGGTAGGAACCAAAGGTTTTTTCATCTCAAAGACTTCCAGAGAACAAAGAAATCATGTAGGTGGGGTAAAAATCTTATATAAACTTCTACTTTCAAGAAGAAAAAATTATGCCTCTCCTTGAACTCCTTTTCATATGCTAAAGTTGTAGTATAAAGATCTGGGACATCTAGGATTCCCTGCCTCTGTATGGCACACTCATTATGTCCAGTCTCTCAGTTGAATAACTTATGCTACTTAAAATGTTGTTTCAACCAAAACTCCATTTACGACAGAAGGGTTAAAAAGGTAGCAGTGGGGAAGATAGATGCAGTCAAGGAAGGACACATGCACGTTCGTACAGTGACACTCATTAACACGCACAATTAATGTACATTAGTAATAATTAAATAGTCGCTCACTTAAACCCCAGCTGTAAAAATATTTCTAAATCTGCCTTCCAGTTAGTCTTCTTTATCAACTGGACACTATAATCTTACAAAATGATTAGCAGATTGCTTACCTAGTCTAGTCCCTAAAGAAGAAAAGGGGGAACTTGGGGAACTGGACATTTTAATGTTTCCTCTTGGCAATGTGGCCAAATTGAATAAATCTCCTTCGCCTGCTTTTCATTACTTGTCTCTTTCATTCCTTTTTTGAGAATATGTGATTGAAGACAGCTTGCTAGGGCTGCCAAGGACCACACACTCTGATATAACTACCCCAGGTGCTCTGCTTCCAACTCTTCAGGGTTGGGACCCACCACATCAGGCTTGGGTTTGCTAAGTTTTCGAAAGCTAGTCTCTAGGTTTGGTGTTGCAGCTGTCCATGGCACACTACTCCATTTCCTCACTTCCGTCAGGTTTGTCAGATGGAGTTATCCGTGGGTACACTGCAGTGTTAAGGAATTAAGCAAAGTAGATGGCTGTTTCCCTCGGAGGCCTTCCTTCCTTCATCACAACCGCACAGCACTGTGGGTGGGCGCTAGTCCTTCCCACCCCAGACCTAGACACTAATACACCTCTCTCATATTCCTTTAGCAAAGCAAATGACTCCCAACACTCAGCAAAGCCTTCCTTCTAGGAAGGGTACCTGGGACAAAGACAAGAGTTAAAATAACAGCATCACCTAATTAAGGACACTCAGAAGAAGTTGGACAGGAAAAAAAGGAAAATTCCTATACAACTAAGGAAACATCAGGTATGTATCTGCACAAATTAACAGAGCTAACTCATTTTCAAGACAAACATGCTTCCCATAAAATCGCATATTATTAGAAATAGAAATTCAGCAAAATCATAGTGTTTAAGCTTCCATTCCTTAAATGGTTTAGGAACCAAACATTAGACATCCAAATGGAAAAAATGCTATGAAACATTTTCTTGTTTGTTTGTTTGTTTGTTTGAGACAGGATTTCTCTGTGTAGCCCTGGCTGTCCTGGAACTCACTCTGTAGACCAGGTTGGCCTTGAACTCAGAAATCCGCCTGTCTTTGCCTCCCAAGTGCTGGGACTAAAGGTGTGCGCCACTGCCAGGCAGGAACATTTTCTTAAGCAGGAAAAAAAAAGTTTCAAAGATAAATGTTTGGCTTCATAAAGCCATTTAAATGTTGAGCTTTAAAAAGACTCCACTGCTGATTTAATCCTTCACTACACAATTATTCCACACATGACCTCACAATGCAAGAGTAACAGCAATCTGTAATAAAAGCTTTTACTCCTTTCCTGTCTTGGAATCAGATGAGAACATTGTGACATATCCTCCAGAAAATTTCTAATTTGCATGAACTAAAATTAAACCAGCAAACTGGGAGTTGGTAAAGTTTAAAGACTAAAATTGTCTAAGAGCACATTTCCTAATGAAGGGCTAAAATATCAAACCTTCAAGGATAGATAGATAGATAGATATCAAAACAGATGTCACTGCACATGGAATATGTCCTTTTTAGCTATTAGAATCTGAAGATTCTAGAAGATTTTAAAACAAAACTGTTAGGGTAGGGGCTATCAAGGCACAAACAGAAAACAGAAGCTAGCAAACTTTAATTGCAACTACTCTCTTCCAGGAAGCAAGTTGGTGCTGCTTCATGAGGCTCTAGGGCAGTGGTTCTAAACCTTCCAATGCTGCAACCCTTTAACACAGTTCCTCAGGTTGTGGTGACCCCAAGCATAAAACTATTTTGTGCTAGTTCATAACTGGAATTTTGCTACTGTTAGGAACTGTACTGTAAATCTCTGGTATGCAGGATATCTGATATGCTACCCCAAAAGGGTCACAACATGCAGGCTGAGAAACGATGCTCTAAGGGCTTAGAGACTTTGGCTTGATAGACAGTATATCTCCCTAATCAGATCCTAAGCCTGGATGTTCAGGAAGTATGATTTGTTCATTTTAGTAGTTGCTAAACCAAGCGGCAGGGCCTAGGGCGTGTGCAATCCCCTAAGCTTCCAGTCTTCTCTCACTGAAGGGGAAGCCTAACCATGCAATGTTATATATGCTGAACAACTCAAGATCAAGTAGTATGCACATCTTATGGATATCTATGATTCTCATAACAAAATACAGAGTAAAATGTGGAAATTTCATCACTCAATTATCATGAGACTGTCAAAGCAACTTCATAAGCGTATCTGCCTCCTAAATTAGACTGTTTTCCAAAGCCACAATCACTATACACTCTGAAAGATAAACTCCAGGAACTGGAAAGATAGGTCAGTGGTCAAGAGCACAGGCTGCTCTCCTGAGAGTACCAAGGTTTGATTCAACAGACACATGGCAACTCAGAACAGTGTGGAATTCTAGTTCCAGGGGATGTAGATTCTAGCCTCCATGGCACTTGGTATGCATACGGCACACAGAAATACATGCAGTTGAATTCTTAAACATAAAAAAAATTTTAACCCTCAAACTCTGTAGCATCCATCTTTAAAATAACTCCACTAGAGATAACATTTTTACCACAGCTAGACAGAAATCAACAGAAAAGAGAACTTAAAAACCTAAGCAAACTGGGGCTCAGCAATTAACAGCACTAATTACTCTTCCAGGGGTCCTGAGTTCAATTCCCAGCAACCAAATGGTGGCTCACAACCACCTGGAATGGGATCCGATGCCCTCTTCTGGTGTGTCTGTTGTGTCTGAAGCTACAGTGTAATCACATACATAAAATAGAATAATCCAAAAACAGAGCAACCAATCCGCACGCACGCACGCACACCCCTACCCATTGCTATGGAAAATCAAAGGCTAGGACAAAGTTCCTAGGGATATCTAGTACTATCTAATACTCTCAATACACTGAGAAAGCAAGCATCAATCAATGCCTCACAGCACTGAACAGGAGCAAATACTCATCTGTAGATAAGACTGTTAGTCATTAAATAAAAGTATTCTAATAAAAAATAGAAACAATAACCTAATCTGGTCATAAAAGAGGCAATGTTTTTGTACAAATTAACTAGCAAGAATGTATCTAGGAAACCCCAAATCTTATTGACTAAAACAATACATAAGTAGTATTAACTAACTGCAAAACTACGAAAATGTTCCTAGGAAAAAAACTGGTACACTGGGGCTAGGTGTGATGGCACGCCTTTAATTCAACACTCACGAGACAGAAGCAGCATGATCTCTTGAGCTCACGGTCTACATAAAGAGGTCCAGCCAAGCCAGGGCTACACAGAAAAACCCTGTCTCAAATAAAACAAAATAAAATGGCACAAGGGGAAAACAAACTTAAACTTCCACTAGTAAGGGTAAAATCAATTTAACCATGTTAAAGAGCAATTTGGTAATTTTGACCAAATCTAGATGTGTACAAAACCCATAATTTTATTTTATAGATGTCAATATCAAAAAACTCTTACACTTAAACAAAGATGCACACAGGTATACTTATGGGAGCAGTTTTCAAAAAGCAAGAAACTATGCAGCCAAGTATGCCACGAGTAAATTAGTATATAGATATATCACTGTTATGTTTTATATATATACATATATACATATACAGAGTTACATATTATATAATATAAATTGTTATATAAATATACCATCTTTATACAATAGAATTCACCATTTAAGTTTGAAATTAAATTTGTATTAATTTAAATAAATCTTAAAAGTATACTCTCTTACTTCCATTTCTTTGCACTGTGATAAACTACCCTGTAATAGCAGTTTATGGGAAAAGGTGTTTATTTGTACATACACTCATACAGGTACACATACATGTAATTTAAAATAATAAGACATCTTTTTTTTTTTTTTTTTTTTTTT
>JADRCD010176885.1:0-10703 GCA_019843815.1 Montemys delectorum
GGGGGGGCTTGCCGACCTCCTTAGTTTCCCACAAACTCTCTTTCCTAATCCCTGCCCTCTGAGAGAAACTACTTACTCGGCCGCCCACTGGATGAGATCGGGAGGCTGGGTCCGAATGGCAGCTTTGGTAAACTGCTTCAGCAGTTCCGGCAGCTCCGGTGGGATGCATACTTGCTTGTCTGTCTGAGGCATTGATCGCTTGACCTACAAGCAGGACCAAACAGAACACGAGGATTTTATTTGAGTCGTAAGCAGTTGTAAAAAAAAAAAAAAAAAGCAGTTTGGAATAAGAGCTCTCCTAGACCCTACATTAACACTCGTTTGGGAGGGTCTGCTAGCCCATGTCTGAGCACTGGATTTCTCTGGTGCGTGGTCCCCACAATACAAGTGACACAGAATGCAGAATAGAAAACATGAAGAATCTGAGCTGACCCGGAGGCTAATGTGGGGTCGGAAAGAACTCAAATGTTGGATACGAATGGCAGCGCAAGGAGGGGAGAGACCAGGGCTTGGTCCATCAAAAGCAAAAGACTGAACTAAAAGACCCCTTTTCCCTTTCTGGCCTGCACTCGAGATCCCACAAAAGACACTAAGTTTGGTGTGGGCACAAAGGCTAACATCTTTTGTGTGAGAACGCAGACTGGAAACAGCCTGTAAGTAGGGACGCACACTGAGAGCTGTCTCCATAGATTTCTTATGGGTGGGGTGGGGTGAGGAGAGAAACAGCCCCAAGAGCTTGAAGTCACAGGCAAGCTCTAAGTTTAGATCTATGCCAACAACGCGTAGTTGGGAAACCCTGAGAAGAAAGGACTGTGGTCTTAGAACTGTGGCATTCACTACTCTTTAGTTGTTTGTATTTATTTATTTGGAAGAGGGGATCATGTTTAATTTTAGACTTCATAAAAAGTCAACTATGCCTCCATTTTACTAACCTCTTCCTCTAGTTAATATAAAAGGTGATTATAAAAGTCATAAAAGTAACTACTATATATGTAAAAAGAAGAAATGGAGTTTACAAAAATAGCCCCCCCAAACTTTATCACTCCAACATAATCCAAACTAAGACAATTGGGAAGACTCCGTGCTTACGTCTAACCACAGTAAGAGGCCATAAATGTGTCAGTTATGCACAGAAATTAACAGACCTGTTTTTAAACTCTAGGGATAGCCCATCTAGAAAGGCCACAAAGACAGGAAAGATGGGGGATAAAAAAAAAAAAACCCACCAACCATGCAATAGCTGATTTAGATGCTACCACTGACAAGAGAGACTTCGAGGCAAGTCGCTTTGGGGAAAGATTTCCTTTATCAGGATAAATGCTTTGGCTACTGCCGTTCTCCCTGAGCACGGAGACACATCACCATGGGAGCATCCTATGGTACCCAAAGGAAAACAGGGCATTGTTTGGGATCCCCTAAATATTGTCCTAATGAGGGGTTAATAAATATCTAGAGTTGGAAGTACACCACCATGGGGGAGTCACATGGTGCCTGTGGGAAACCAGGATATTTCTTTGGCTCCCCTAAATATTGTAGCAATGGCTAGGGGTGATGAATAGCAATCTAGAGTTGGCAAGGATGTCATCAGAAAGATAGGAGAGGGGTCTTGAGACTACTAGCAACTCTCCAGGTTTAAGCTAGATATCCATCTCACTGTCTGTATAGCTATATTTATATTACACATTTTATTTCTTTTATGACAATGTTTTCCATAGCTACTGTTGCAAGCTCTTTTGGTTTTGTTTTGAGATAGGGTCTCAGGTAGCTCAGGCCAGCCCTGACTCATTTGCCTTAAGAGTGACTTTAAGCCCCCAGTCTTCCTGTTTTCACCTCCAGCTGCTGGGCTAACAGGTATTAGCCACCAAGTGCAGCATTGTGAATTTTTTTTTGGATAACTTTTCAACCTGTTTTATTTGGTAAACGACAGTGCCTTAGGCTGTTTATCTTATTGTGTTTATCTTAATTTACTCTGGTAAAACGTGTAGCATCTGATTTGCCATGTTAATCCTTTCCAGCATATAGTTCCATGGCACTACAAACGTCTACACTGCTGTGTAGTCAGTAGCACCACCCATCTCCAGAGCTCATGCTCACCAAATGGAAACTCTGTGATTGAACAAAAGGCCTACGCCTTCTTTCCCTTGGCCACTGACAACCATGACTCTATCTTTTCGATCCTGTGAATTTGAGAAAATTTAGGTACCCTATACTCATGAGTCACACACATTTGTCCTTCCAGATCTGACTTATTTCATTTAGTATAATTTCTTTCAGCTTCATGAATGTTGTAGCAGGTGCCAGAATCTCCATCCTTTTTAGGCTTGTGTGACATTCCATACATATGTATCCCTGTTTGGTTACTTGGATTATGCATTCTTCTGTCAATGGGCACTTACAAAAGGTTGTTGGCATCTTCTGGGGGATTTTAATAGCGCTGCTATGAACATGTGAACATACTATCTAATTGTCTTTGCTTTCAGTTTTTGGGCATGTAACCAGAGGTAGGCTGGCTGGGTCACATGGTAAGCTCGCTCAATCATTTTCTGAGGAGCCAAGAAGCTGGGCACACTATTTTACCATCTTTACTTATTTTGTTAGGATCCTCCACTGTCACTTTCCCCTATTCCTTTGAGTCAGGGCCTCTTTCTGAAATTGGGGCTTACATTTTCTTGGTGAGGCTGAAAGCCAGTATGCCCCAATGATTGATTCTCCTGCCTCCACCAGCTCAGAGCTGAGATGCACACAGGACATCTCCTTATTGGGATCCAAGGCCACTAAATATCTGTAGTATATCCCTTGTTCTTCTGATCTTTCCTTGGTGTCAGACTTTCTTAAAAATTTTCCTTCTCTCCTCTTATTTTCTATTGTTTTCTTAAAAGTCATCAATTACACCCTTGAGTGTCTTGTGCCAACTATCATGCTAGATATTATAAATACATTTTCACTTTTAATTCTTAAAATAGCCCAGAGGTAGATATCATTTTATATATGATAAAACTGAGAAAGGGAATGGATTTTTGCAATGATCTATGTGATGGTTGATATTGTCTAGATCCTAGACAGGGTCTAGAATCAGCTTGAAGGCACGTGCGTCTGTGAGAAATCATCTAGATTAGGTTGGTGGATGTACAAAGGCCAGTCCTAACTATAAGCAGCACCATCCTGACCTGGAGGCCCACAGCTACATAAAAAGAAAGCAGCCAGCTGAGCACAAGCACCCATCTCTCTGCTTCCTGACTGAAGACACCGTGTGACCAGCAGCCACATACTCCTGCAGCTGTGCCTCTCCTGCCATGCTGTACAACAGTAAGCCAACAACCACCCCTGACTCCTTAAGTGATTTTGGTCAGGAGTTTTATCATAGCACTGAGGAAAGTGACAGAGACAAGGCTTGAACACATGTGGAAATAGCCTGTTAAGTAAGCCAGTCCTTTGCTTGCTGGGTCCCTACTGCTGAGACTCTTTTGTTGGTGTTCCTATTTTCTCTAGCACTGTGCCCGTCTCCTTCTCTAACTCACCCTTCCCCATAAACAAGGATTAGCAATCTTCCCCCAGTATCTCTAGCATGTGAGCTTATCCTTTCTGGGTTCTTTTGGATATCTCATTAAGGGCTCTCCTCCCAAATTCTGCCTCTCTCTCTCTCTCTCTCTCTCTCTCTCTCTCTCTCTCTCTCTCTGTGTGTGTGTGTGTGTGTGTGTGTGTGCGTGTGCGTGTGCATGTGCATGTGCATGTGTATGTAGTAGGCATGGAAACCAGGGTCTCATGCATGCTACAAAGCACTGTACATTAGAGCCATCATCACTCAGGCCACAAAACTTATCTGAACACAGTACTCCCCATCTTTTGACTCTGTGGCCTCAAAGCACTGAGTTTGCCCTGCATTCTCTCTAGACTATTGAGATTCACTGAATTCCGTTGACAGTTCCTTTGATATGTGTCTCTAGTTCATTTCTCTCTCTCTCTATCTGGTCCAGCTCTTCCTCACCCACTGTGCACCCTCCTACTCAACATCCTCATTTCAGGTCATTCTCTGGCCTATCCTACCCAGGACAGTCACAATCATAGTCTTGACTGCTTTTCATAGACCAGAAAGCCCTGCTCACAAAACAGATTTGAGAACTAGACTGTCAAGGTTTTCCATGAAATTTTATACATTTTTATTTTATGTACATTGGTGATTTGACTACGTGTGTGTCTGAGTGAGAGTGTTGCCCTGAGGGTGCTGAGAATTCAACACAGGTCATCAGAAAGAGCAGTCAGTGTTCTTGACCATTGAGTTATCTCTCCAGTTCCCAATTTCTACATATCTTTTTAAAAGATTTATTTACTATATGTAAGTACACTGTAGCTGTCTTCAAAAACACCAGAAGGGGGCATCTGATCTCATTACAGATGGTTGTGAGCTACCATGTGGTTGCTGGGATTTGAACTCAGGACCTCTGGAAGAGCAGTCAGTGCTTTTAACCACTGAGCCATCTCTCCATATTTGTACATATGTTAAACTGCATATTTCCTGCCAGTACTGTTAGCACCATTCACTGTAGCCACTTTCTAAGGAAAGTGTATAATACCTTTGTTTCTCCTTTTTCCCCTGGGAGATTACTGCCCCTTGAACTGTCTCCCTTTCTTTTATTCAAACCCACACAACCCCAGTGCTCATCTTGAGACCCTACTGAGCTTTCTGAGAAAGCCTGGGTAGCAGCAAATATTGTTGGCAGTGCACATTTTGCGTTAAATCCTGTTCTGTCTCTTTTACTCACCAAAGTAGAGCTCCTTATCGGGAGTGTGGGAGATTGCTAACAGGTGTACAGCAAGCGAGCGACACTTGTAAACAGTTTATAGTGACACAAACTTTACAACACTTACAAGCGTACAGTAGTTGAAATCCCATTTGGATGCTGCTTGGCACAGTCAGTAAAGTTCCAGGTTCTCAGTGCTTCTTGTTTGTTCGCGCTTAAAGTTTTATGTGTGACGCCTGCTGCCAGGTGTGCAGAGAGGCTTTCGCTGTGGTATGTGACAGTAAAACCATCCCTGTAAATCTGATTTTTGCTTTAACTGTGATATATTTATTATCACATGTCAAACTTCGTGCATAAGTGTTTCAAGATCTTTTTAACCTGCTCTTAAATTTTCACATTACTTCTTTGCGATGAAGTATATGCTTCTATAAACTATCACTATCTGTCTCTAAGAAAATTTATATTTGATCAGTTGTGACCAGTTCATGTCCCCATTCTAAGCTTTCTGTGCTGGGGACCAAACACAGGGTTGCATAGGGCAGGCCAGGCTCCACCACCGAGCTTCATGCCCAATCCTTGGGCTTGGAGACAAGATCTCCCTGAATAGTTTAGGTTGGTCATGGACTCAAGCTCCTTCTGTTTCTGCTTCCCAAGTGCCACGATTATAGAACCACCATAGCTGCCTAGTCTGGCTTTTGATGTTAACTTCAAATCAGATATTTGATATTTTTTAAGGACTCATTTTTTTTTGTTTATAGAAATTACATATCATGTTTGTTTCTAAAACGAAAAAAGGAAAAATAATACAATCAATTCAATAAAATCTATGATTTAACATCTTTAAAAACTTCCAAGTATCTTAATTATATGGTTCTTGAAATACTTATATTAAAATATTGCCATTTTAATCATTATATTTAACATTTTCTAAATGTCCCCTTTACTAAATGCTCAATTTTTCAAAAACTTTGACTTGATTTTCTTTGAACATTGGTTTGCTGCAGCCCAAAGCCTTCAGTCTCCTTGAATGCCTTACATATACTTTTTCCTGCCATAAAGAATAATCTTGGGCTTGGTGAATAAGCAGTAGGGCACTTGCCTAGCAGGTGTGAGGCTCTGGATCTTCTATATATATATATATATATATATATATATATATATATATATATAATTTTATTAATTAGCTCAGCACTTTTTAAAGACCCAAAAGCCATTCAGTAATTGAAACATAATTCACTTAGGAATCTATGTAGAGAATTGTTTTAAATTTACATTCTTTTCCCTGTTCAGTTTTTGCAAGCCTAATGCCTGGGAAAATGGGAAATAAACAAAACTGTGCCAGGTAAGTTATGCCAAGCCTTAATAGAAACTTTCAAGTGATACACTGTCTCTTGTGAATGAAATGTATTTATTTATGGGGTGGGACACACATGCTACAGTGCACCTGTAGAGGTCAGAGGCCACCTGAGGAGTCAGTTCCCTTCTCTCATGTGGGTCCCAAGGATGGAACTCAGAGCCTCAGGCTTGGCAGCAAGCCCCTTTACTGACTGAGCCATCTTGCCAGTCCCCAAAGAATCAGGATTCTGCTTTTAAAAATTACCTTGTGTATTTTTTTTTTACATTTTTTATTGTTTGAGAACTTCATAATGTATTTTGATCAATTCTACTCCCATTCCTTCCCACCCCCACTTTTTCCTCCCAACTGCTTTTGTTAATGGTCTATGTCTATCAGCAGTCACTATTTTAGAAACAAAACTGAAAAATTTAAATATATTTAAAACAAATAAATCTCTCAGGTGTTAATGTAAATGGATATTTTCATGAAAGCATCAGCAGATAGAGTGGTATTGTTCAGTCTTTCCCAAGCATCTCGGTGTCTGGCTTACTAAAGCGTTAAGTCTTCATGTCCTGTGGGTATTCTGTCGCTGTGCACTTTCAGAGTGAAGGAGGAATGTGATGACTACACACATACTTCCCCTCCAGAGTCAGGGCCTTTCAGAAGTCTCCCACACCACCCAAGGAAAGCATTGATCTAGAAAACTGTAAAAGCATGTGTGACAATTGGACAATGGCGATTTAGGTCATCCAGAGGTCAAATAATGAAATAATGAAAGATGTCTCCATCAGAGTCTCCATTGTAGTGACCTGTCTGAGAAATGAGCCATTTAGTCCCATAAGGACCCAAAAGGAATAGGGGGGAAGGGCAGCTCTGGACCAGCCCTGTTAGGAGACACATGAGACTCTCCATGTATACTGAATTACTAGGCTTTCGTGCAGCGTGAGGAACCTGTAGATTGTGTTTGTTCAGTGCACTAGTTAAGAGTGCCTGGAGAAGCAGCTTTGGAGAACTTCAACTATCCTGCCAAGAAGGACCAAGCAAATCAGAGCAAGACACTAAGATGTTCTGGATGTCACCTAGACAGCGTCTGGGCAGACCGAGCCATGTGACGGAAGTTAGGACTTTTCTCATGCTGCTCCTTGCTCTCTGAACCCAAAAAAGTATGTTTGCCTGAGATTGCTCCCATAGGCAGCCTGTCCTGCTCGGTCACCTGTGGCTGCGAATCCCACTTTAAAAGGATGTTAACAATGCAATCCAGGCCACCCTGCTTCCGTCTTCACGTATGTGACTGTTATGTGATGGAGCGGTTCTTTGCTCTGTTCCTAACAAACTACCCACCCAAAGGACATTGCTGGCTTCATCCTCTTTTCTGGAGATGACAAAAAAAACCCCATTGTTTGCTTGTTTTTCATGTCATTGTTTTACATGGCGGTGTGCTGACATTCAAAAGGGAGCAGGGTTGGTAGAGAAGTCTTTCCTAAGTCAAGCCCCATTTTCTGCTTTAAAATGTGCCTCATTATCTTATGATGCTATGTGATAAAAGAGATTTATTGGTAGCTGTTGCAATCAATTTCTGGTAAAAGATGAGCTTTTATATAGTGTAAAACTAACATTTGTTACAAAGTAATCTGGAAAAATGTTGGTTGTTAGAGGAAAAATTAGCTAATTTTTACGACTCCTGGAAGACTCCTGGAAGAAATTAGGAGACAAATTGACAGTGAGACAAACTTCTTGACAACCACATTCAACCCAGGGTGTTCTTGAAGCCTCACTCCATAAAACAATGTAAGTTTTACAATAACATCCACTACAACCCCCCACACCCACTTTATATCACACTAACTACATAGCTGACCTACTAAGTACTTCTGCTTAGTATGTGTTCCCCAGGAGCAATAACTGGGTATCTTAGTTCACCCCTAGCTTGCTTCCCACCCATGTACTCTTCTCACTCGCAGAAGATGTAGTCGCTTCCTACAAGAGAGACTTTGGGTGGTGTGTTAGACTCTTCTGCGCTCTCAATGTCCCCAGGTCTCTCCTAGTCCTTCTGCCAGCACCAGGCTAAGTCCCTATCCTGTACAAGACTCAAAGGACAACACTATGACATTTATCCCTTTGCGATCTCTGGAAAACGCCATCTGAGTCACCTCCCTTGTACATCTCCCATTAAGTAAGCCACAAATCTGCGTTTATTTTTAAAACTCTTTTTGTGATCTCACTGTATCTAGAATGATCTAATTTTCTTCCCTCCCAGACCTTACAGGCTGTCCCTGAGACTGACCACTGCCCCTCCCTCTGCAGAGTGTCTTCTCAGCTTCTTCTAGGAATGCTTTCATCCCGGACGGCCTTGACACTAATTTCACAGATAGAAGTGACCTTCTCCCTCGTTTCTGAATCTAATGGTTCTTCTTGTGACATATTTTCTTCCATGATTCTGTATTGTGTTTTTAAAAAGTTAGTCGCTCCCTCAAGAACTGCTTCATTCCATCAGAATGAATGTGTGTGTGGGGAAGTGCCTATATAATTTTTGTCTGGTTTTACTTTTGCTCATTGTTACCAGGTCAATTCAATTTTCATGCTGTTATAGAGCACACACATACACACACACACACACACACACACACGTATTATAAGCATATATAAAAATATTTAGATTTTAAAATGTTTCTATTTGAATGAACTCATCATTATAAAATTCCTCATAATACATAGTTTTAATGCTTATATTTAAGGTCAACTTGGTTTGTCAGCTTTATTTTGTTGTTTCACAAGCCATGTATTAAAAAACATCCTTTAAAAGTATATAAGCTGTTTTAAAAAATACTGAAAGTTTCTCAATTATATCAATTATTTTTAAAATGCATTTAAAAAGATTTTATTAATTTTATGTATGTGAGTACAGTGTTGCTCTCTTCAGACACACTAGAAGAGAGCATTGAATCTCATACAGATGGTTGTGAGTTACCATGTGGCTGCTGGGAATTGAACTCAGTATGACCTCTGGAAGAACAGTCAGTGCTCTTAACCTCTGAGCTATCTCTCCAGCCCAATGGCTCTAAATGCATTCATTACTATACTTTCTAATATATTGGTTTTTCTTTTATATTTACATTATCTGATTTTTGCTTTTGAATTTGAACAAATATTTTTAGTATTTTAGATTTTTCTTATTCAGTTTTGAGATATGCATTATTTTTTTCCTTTTCAGGCTACCCTAGAGATTATAATATGTATCCCTAATTTATTAAGTCTACCATTACTTTTACTTCTTGGATAGTGAAAGCATTTATAATAATTTAACTCAATATTCTTTTCCTATCTTTACACTATTGTTATCATTTATTTTATTTCTAATATTATTTTCACCACTCTTGACAGATGACATTATCACTTTTGAGGCCACCAATATTAAGCTATTTTCCCCACCTAATATTCCCCTGCCTGTGGTCTCCTTTCCTGCTGGCCAGTATTACTTTCTGGGATCATTTTCTTTCAACCTAAGTGACTCTGCTGGAGAGACGGCTCTGCAGTCTAGAGTTCATTACTGCTCTTGGCGAGGATCCTAGTTTGGTTCACAGCACACACAGTTGGGCAGCTCACAACTGTCTATAAATCTGGCTCCAGGGCAGCTGATGCCCACTCTTCCTGTCTTCAGAGGCTCTCATGTGCACGCACAAACACACACACTTGTGTACACACACACACACACACACACACACACACACGAATTTAATTTTTCAATTGTGTTTTCATTTGAGATTTGAACCCCTAGAATTGACCATATTCTAGCTGGGAGAAGATGACATTTTTCTGACTGTAACCTGAACTCTACACTGATAATTCCCAAATAATCATAAATTCTCCATCCATCAGTTACCTATGGATTAGGTAATTGTCTTACCTCATAAAACCATCCCAAACAGACTTCTCTTATCTCTTCAATTGCCCTGCTGTTATATATCATGGCCATTTTAGGTTCATCTTTTTTTTTTTTTTTTTTTTTTTTTTTTTTTTTTTTTTTTTTTTTTTGTGGTGTCCATTTCTAGCCAGTGTATTTAACTTTTCGAAATTAGGAGAATAAAAACAAGCATCTTTTCAAACAGCAGCAGAGAGGCATAAAGGTGATAAATGGTGCACTCAGGTAACAGATTGTGCTGTGCACAGTCAAGACTTAGGTCTAGTTCACTGCTATCCACACAGTACCATTCTATCTCTCCTTGCAGAAAGTAAGTAAATGCCAAGGATTTTTCCCTAGGGCAGACCCAAATGTAAATAAATACTATGTTTCTATGTTTTCCTGTTCTTACAAATAGCTAAGACATACTGGCTAATCTCATTTGCATTATGGAAGTTCATTCTTAGCACCTTAGAGGAGAACAAAGGTCATTTGTCAGAGCAGGTCCTAATTTTTTAAAGCACATTCTAAACAGTTGTTCCACGTGAAAGGAGACTCAGACTAGAGCAGTGCACATTCTTCAGTTCTCTTAGATGAACTCACAAGAACCAAACGGTACTAAGTTCTAATAGTAAGAATTTTCTAATCCAGGAAACTAAAGCTTCGTTTGCCATATCAACCTTTTCTTCCTCCTCCTCTTCCTCCTCTTCCTCCTCCTCCTCCTCCTCCT
>JADRCD010176886.1:0-45012 GCA_019843815.1 Montemys delectorum
CCCCCTCTCTGGTGTGAGCACAGCAAGTCCACAGCAAAGTCCCTACAGCCTTCACCCATCCTGTGTCCTGTTGGTGTCTCTCAGAGAATCCAACTCACATCCCACAGTTGTGGCACCTTGAGCAAAAAGATCCCCTGGGGCATGCTTGTGCCTGGTACTCTGCTATCTGGTCTCCACCCCGTTACCACCACCTGCCTCTTATTTGCAGAAGGACCAAGCCAGGAGCCCAAGGCAGGGGCTTGGGGAACAGAGGGGCATGGACAGGATATATCTGGCTCACACCCTGTGTCCCCAGCACTTCGTTTCCCCTACTGCCTGTCTCAGATCAGTGATTCAAGTATTTGCCCTTAGGTCAGTGATACGGTTTGGATGGCCTCTGAAATCCAGGCTCCTATCAAATTGCCCTTGTGCTGGTATTGACAGGAGGGGCCTGCTTATCGTATCATTTGAATATGCATAGATTTCATCACCATCAGAGAAATGAGCTAATTATAAAAGGGGAGTTAAGCCCACCTCCCCTTCCCATAACTTCATGATGACATCCACTACATCATTATTATAATTATTTGAGACAGCATGTTTCTCAGAAACCTAGGGTGACCTTGAACTCGTAATAGACCAGAAAGGCCTCAAACTTGCAGCAATCCTCCTGCCTCAGTCTCCTGAGTGCTGAAATCAGAAGCATGAGCCACCACATCTGTTCTTGCTTGTTGAGCCACAGCACGACATCCTACCTGATAAGGTTGCTCTATCCTGACTTCCTAGCCTGAAGCACTAAGCTCAACACACTTATCTTGTTTTAATCACCCAGCCTATAACAGTAAAAAAGCAGTAAAAAAGACCTTGACAGTCATTTGTTCCTAGGAGCTAGTCCCACCTTGGGCGTGGGCTAAAGAGACCTCTGACAGAGGCATAGTCCAGGTCAGGGACCTGAAGAAGTCACCTGGTCCCACCCCAAAGAGACCACTTCACATTAAAACAGCCACTTAAGGTCAAGTGGCCACAGTCACAGGATGTCGGGCCTGTGGGAAAGGGTTGTATACATCTCTTGATTAGCTTTGGCTGACATTCACGGCAGGATCCCGGGCACTTTGCAGAACTCTTGGAGCTTCATATAGGTCCTCTGCTGGGATGCATATGCATCCTACCTTTGGAGGAAGGGTCCCAGCCTTCGCCAAGTCCTTGGAGCCCCTGAGCTCTGCCCACAGTCAAGAGGGACCAAGGTTTGGGCTTCTCATAAAGACCCGAGAATGCAGGGAGGCGACCACCAGAACACCATCAGACCGGCCACACACTCACCGTCTGCCCAGGTTCACCATCGTCCCCTTTGTCACCAGGTGGGCCATCTTGACCCTGTGGGAACAAAAAAGTGGCTTCCACTGCACAGATCAAGTTCATCCTCTAGCCCGTGTGTGTCCTCAGATCCTTTCTCAAGGGCTGGGCATTGGAACAGGGACGGCCAGGAGAGGTGCTGTACCCTCGGGAACCCAGTAGAGGAGAGGAAGCAGAGAGCAGGAAAATTGGGGGTGACAAGAGGCATCAGTGACGAGATTAGATGGACACTTACTGCGGGGCCTGGCTCTCCAGGGGGACCAGGGTCTCCAGGAAAGCCCACAGGGCCCTGAGAAGAGAGAGGTAAGCTATCAATCAGCAGCCTGGCACGCCCTGCCTGGCCCACCAGGACCCAGGTTACAAGACAAGGGACAGTCTCAATACCTCCAGCACTTTTGATTAGGGGACCCCTATCCTGAAGAGTCCACAGAGCAGCAAACCCACCTATGAGGCAGGCCAGGGCAGCGGCCTTCTGCTCTTCAGACACTAGTGAGGACAGGCATGCTGCCTGTACATCTACTCTGGTGGCCCCTTTGACTTCCCATGCAAAGCTGGGGCCAGCAGAGAAAAACAGTACCCTGCGACTGAAGGGCTTTCATCAGGACCCCCCAATGAGGCCTCACTGGGTGCTGCTTCTATACCATGCTTCCCTGCTCCCCTCTTACAGCCTCATCAGCAGCTGGTGTGGACACCTCTAGAATAGACAAAATTACCCCTAAGACACACAGCTGTCCCCAGATCAGGGTGTGCACGATGCAGGCACTCCAGGGACTCAGAACGGCCTGCGTGCAGGGACACTGCCCAGACACCACAGCATCTAACATTACTCACGGGGCTGCCTTTGGGGCCATCATCTCCAGGAGGGCCTTTGGGTCCAGGGGGTCCAGCAGCACCAGAGGGGCCAGCCTCTCCCTTCTCCCCTCTTTCTCCTTTAGGTCCCTGTGGAGGAAGAGGCAATGATTCAGTTCTCAGAGCCCACTGGGTGCTCACCTAGAGCCTGAAATGTGTTGGCTTATAGTGGGCCATCTATGGACTCATTGCTGCTCCTCACTGCCAGCTCTTTCCCAGCATACCCTGGGTCCCGGGATGGGGGTGGATGCTGTTCTTGCTTCCTATTCACTCATAGCAACCCCATATGTAACACAGGACAGACAAAGAGCCCTGCCCTTCTCAAACCTCCAAGGCCTAGGCCAACTCTATGTTAGGGCTGGCTTCTAGATTAATAAAAGGCAGCTAGGATTACTTGAGGTATCTCCAGCTCAGGGTTCTCAGGCACAGGAAACAGAGACATCTCAGTCCTCAGTCCCCCAGGATGCTTCCTAGGCCTGACCACACCCCAACCTTTAGAAGCCTGGCTATACTCAGGTCAGCCTTGAACGTCTATGTCAGCAAGGTAGATATGGTCACGGTCACAACAGCCTGTGAAAGGGCCTGTGTACCATAGATGGCAGTCACTGGTGGCCATGAGTTGTAGGGTCACTGCTGAGGGCTGCCCGTGTACGCATATGTGCTCACCCGCACACCTGTGCACATGAATGCCCATAAGTTCACTCCTCACAGTGTGCCACACCTTCCCATCACAGTTCTGTAGTGTGCACAGCAGGGCCAAGACTCCCACTCACAGGAGGGGAAACTGAGGCAAAATTGAAGCTTCTGGTTCAGTGCCTTGTCAGTGTTCCCACTGGGCATGCCCTACCTCTCCTCCAGGGCCACACTCACCAGGGGACCTCCTTCTCCTGGAAGGCCAGGCTCTCCAGCTTCCCCAGGCTCTCCCTGAGGAGACAAGTCAGTGTTAGAAGGTTCCCTCACTGAGGTGATAGCGGATGCTCCATCAGCCAGCACCTGGCCATCTGCCCATTCTGCCTGCCAGTCCCTGGGCATCTGGTGTCCAGGACTCTGTGGAATCATGGTTATTGTCTCCAGAGAGCTCACAGGAATGCAGTGGGAAGCCAATCAGGAAGAGAGAGTTTGTGAGGGATGAGGGGAATGAGGAGGGTGGGGCAGGGGGGTTGGATACTGTACAAATCACAAGGAACACCAACTAAAGGCTGTCCCAATCAGGTGCTCTTCTTCCTGACCACAGATGTGATGTGATCAGCCACCTTACTCACACCCCTGCTGCCATGCCTTCCCCACTGAAACGAGCCAAACAAGCCTAGCAGCCTTAAAGTTGATTTTCTCAGGTATTCTGTCCCAGCAATGGGATATATAACTAACACAGAACACAACCCAGGACTGAGTGCAGAGGCCCAGCACATTCTCCTGCAGCACTGAGACAGAGAGGAAGGGCCTGTGGGATGGTGTGACAAGTGAAGGCTGTGCAGGAGTGAGGCAGGAAGGAGGAGACAAGGGGGCCCTTACCCCTGCACCCGTTTCTCTGATCTTTCACATGATAAAGAACAAGAGCAGAGCAGCACATCCCGAGCATAACATCCCACATCAGAAGCAAGCCCTCACGAGGGCATGCAGCAGGCTTCCAGCCCTCCCAAGGCCCAAGATGGTTCCCTAAGGCCATGTTCTCAGCACTCTGTGGAGTTCAGTCTCACACTGAAATGGTCATGGTTCCCTCTCACATGTATTAATGTTCACATATGTGTATTCAGAAGTGTGTGTGCATACATTCATGTGTATTCATGGCCACACTCTCAGGCTCAGTGGCTCAGTCTCAAGGGCCAGGCTCTAACACCAACAGGAAGGAATGACGAGGCCCTCGTTGTGAGAAACCAGGCCGTCAGAGCAAACTCAGTGTGGAGGGAGAAAGGGTTGACTTTCACCAGCTCTGAACTAGACAGAGGAGGCCATGGGGCTTGGTGATCGGATAGGCATTCTATTGCTTTAGATTTTTGCAAATGGTTGTTACAAATGAACCCTGTCAGAGTTCCCATCTTAGGCTCATGAGTCTATTTTTGGTTTTCACAATGGGTGTGATGGGAGTGTCTCTGTATGCGCGCGCGCGCGCGCGCACACACACACACACACACACACACACACACACAGAGGCACATAGGACTGTGTGTACACATAAACACACTACTCGTGCAGCCATGGGGCAGACATTGCTAAGGAGGCAGCCATCACCTTTTCTCCAACTGCACCAGGGTTGCCAATCCCTCCGGGAGGACCCTGTGGCCCATCAGCACCTGGAGCTCCAGAGGGTCCTCGGGGGCCTGGTGGACCAGGAGGGCCCTGGGAAGAAGAAAGGCCATTGAGCAAGATAAGACGTAAATATCCTTCTCAGAAATGAAAACCAGGGTGGGGGTGGGGGTGGGGAAGAGGCATATTGGGTCTCGATGGCACAGCCGCTTACCATCTGGCCCACATCTCCTGTCTCGCCCTTTTCTCCTGGAGGTCCTGGCAAACCCTGTGGACAGAAAACTGTGGTGAGGTGCCACTCTGGGTGAGACACACATGGCTCTTGGGATCACCACTCCCATGATGGTTCTTGAAGGCCCTGAAATGTGTTTCCATGAATCTGCCTCTATGGAAGAATTTTTCCCGCTTCCAGGGCTCAGACACTGAGAACATAATCAGAGGAGAATGCAAAGATTTATGGGCAACAATGCTTATGGTGGCTTCCCATAAAACGATAAACCTAATGAGCCGGCAGCAGGGAACCTTCCGGATAAATCAAGTCCCCACCATATGCCAAATACTACCAGTAACTAAAAACTGTGCTTTCCAAAACAAAGTCTTGTGTTCAAAGAATATTTAATGGTGTTCAACATGCCTCATAAGATAAAATAAAGGCTGGCGTATGCTTTCAGCACACGGTGAACTTGAGGTTTTTCTGACACCAGGTAGAGTGATATGGTAGGAACAGGCACTGAATGAGGGGGGCTGGGTTAATGGCTGTCACTCCTAGGTGGTGTGCTCAGATGAGGACTTTGTACCCCTTTCTTACAGGACACCATTTCCCAGGATTCCACAGTAAATGTGGAAACAGCCTCTGCTCTGTATGAGCTCTCTCTCTCTCTCTCTGTGTGTGTGTGTGTGTGTGTGTGTGTGTGTGTGTGTGTGTGCACACGCACGTGTTTGGACTCACAGGGTACTGGCAGAAAAAAAAAAAACTCTCTATTACTGAGGCTCAGTTTCGCTGTTCTTAAAATGACAGGAAGAATGAATCCAGCAAGAGACTGACACCTCTGCTGGAGGGTCCTGGGAAGCTCCGAGGTTACCTGCAATCCCACTGGTCCCGGTGGTCCTGGGAAACCTCTAGAACCTTCATCTCCTTTCTGCCCAAACAGGCCCTGCTGTCCACGAGGGCCAGGCTCACCATCTGCTCCCTGAAGGAAGGAAGTGAGTGTGGGTGAGCTCACACCGATGGAGGACAGGTTGAGAGGTAGGCCTTGCTATGTCGTCCAACACAGATACTTACCGAAGGGCCTGGCTGTCCAATGGGGCCTTGAGGACCGGTAGGCCCAGGAGGACCCTGTAGGTGACAAACAGAGACAAAATTGTTTTGAATTGCAGATGAGTTCAGGAATAGATCAATTCGAACTCCAGAAGTGGCTGGCTCCTACAGGATATGATTTATCAGCTCCCAAATGTGCCAGTCATTGAGGAACACCAACTATTAACATTAGAGCACAAGCCAGGTTATAAGCTTTGAGAAGTGGGCAAGGCTCTCAATTCAACCATGATCATGTTGCTGTGGTTAACAGAAGCAGAACAGGTCATTATGTGTCCTCTCAGTAACTGTCACATGCCCCATTGTGGTACATGGAGCCCCTGGGACAACAAGGATCAGAGGCCTCAAATCTCCTAAGTGCTGAGCTAGGAAAGACTCCACCATGACCCCTGATCTCATGCTGTCCTTAAGCACCTATTGCTGTGGTGAGAAACAGTGAGAAAGAAAATCCAGTAGGAAGAGAGGCCCTTCTATTGGATAGCCAGGGGTCTGTAGAGAAGCCTGGTGATGTCACCTCAGGAGTAAGAACACTGACATTAACCTGAGGCTCAGACGAGTCCCCAGTTTGGAGGAGGCTCATGGCTCTGAAGAGGCCTGGTGTAGGTGACCTGGCTGAAGCACCCACACCCTAGCATCTTTGAATGCATGAAAGGCCAAGGTACAAATGGATGCCCTGCCTCTGCAGAGCTTTATGGTCCTCAGTTCTGGGTCCCCAGGAAGACACAGGACTGGTCATGGTCTCATGCCAAGAGATTCTCCCACACACCTGAACATATATGAATACACACATGTGCATGGGACATTCTCTTACTTAACTGGTGTAACTCAGGAGTTGGCAGTGCTGGGATCATGGAGTGTGAACCCAGGGTATAGTCTGTGCTCAGCAGCTATGTCTCCACACTCACACTCTTACCTGCTCGCCTTTGTCGCCCTTGCTTCCCTTCTGCCCTGGTTCTCCAATCTCTCCCTGGGGATGGACAGGAAGGATGCTGTTAGTGTGTGCCTTTCTTGTCCTAGGACTCACCAACAGAAATCATTTCATTATATGAATTTGATGTCCTTTCTGATTTTGATGTCTGGGTGTACATAGATGTGTGTGTGTATGTGTGTGTATGTGTGTGTGTAGAGGTACAAATTTATATGTGTGCATGTGGCCTGCATGTATGTCTGTACACTGCATGTGGGCACTCTGAGGAGGCCAGAAGAGGGTGTTGGGTCCCTTGGAATTGGAATTACAGGCAGTTGAGAGCTGCCACGTGGGTGCTGGGAACTGAACCCCAGATAAGAGCAGCAGTGCTCTTGATCACTGAGCAGACCCCCTACTTGCTGCCTGTTCTATTTTGAAATGGCCTTGAACTCACCTCTGTAGACCAAGCTGGCCAGCCAGAGAAGCCAGAGATTTTCCTGTTTTTACCTCCCCAGCTCTAAGATTGTAGACATATAACCACACCTGGCTTTTACAAACAAAGGTTGGGGGTGTCACACTCATGTCCTAAGCTTGCAAGACAAGCACTTTCCTGACTGAGACATTTCCCGAGCTCCTTTGTTTCCTATATGATACTTGGATTATCGCCAAGGTGTTAATAGTAGGTGTGGCAATGTGGTGGTCTAATGGTCTCTCTGGTGTTTCTGTTGGACTGCCTCCCACACAGAGACAAAGGACTAAGACATCCTTTGTGCAGAAGTGACAAATTTAGAAATAACACCAGAGAGCTATGACAAATGGAGATCGGCCCTGAAGAGCTAAGCCGTACCATCTTTCCTTAATGAAGTATAAAATCCAGGCTCCTCTATAATGATATCAGAAATAGCAATAAAAACAGAGCTTTGATCATTCAAGAGGAGATGCTTAAAAACAGACTCAGAGTAAAATCTCATTACGTGCAGCCCCACACAGTCCCAATCTGAAAGGGCTCAGGAGGGAGCAGGGAGCAATTTCTTCAGCCCTGGCTACGACCTGCACACGTCTCAGGTGACAGCAGAGCTGCCGAAGAGTCGAGTGCTTTTCAGGCTCCGCCACCCACCTGATGCACACACTACAGGTCTCGTTTGTTGCCATTATTTGTGTGCTAACTTCAAAATCACCCCTCATGCCAGGTTGAGGGGGCACAACACAGCTCTGCCAGCTGAATCCTCTTTGTCATGTACACTGCTATTTAAAACCCCACCCTTTCGCCCACTGTCTGCCTTGCCACACACACTCCAAGCCCTCCATACCTTATCTCCATCTTCTCCAGGAGGACCCACAGGGCCGGCTGGTCCAGGGAGCCCCACGGGACCTTGGAGGCCATCTCGGCCAGCTGGGCCTTGTGGACCTTTCTCGCCCTAGGAGGACAGGCAATTCAGACTCAATGTGGTTTCATATTGGGAACACCATGTCATGGCTCCTTACCCCAGAGAGGGACACAGGGTGGGAAGCTGGGACATGAAGGAGTGATTAGGACCATCAGGGTCATAACATATCAGCCAGTGGCATGGAAGCCAATTCCAACCAATCTGGACCCTGAATGGTAGGCACCTTGCTGTGCCAGAGCCATGCTCAGACATGATTAAAACCTCATTGAATCCAGCCCCATACAGTTCAGTCTGAAATGGTTGAGAGGGGGGCAGGGCCACGTGAGGAAACCGAGGCACAGCTGATGCTGTGGTTTGAACGTGCAGGGGTGAAGGCTCGGTGCTCTGTGGAGGCTGTGGGAATGTGAGAAGCTGGAGGTAGTGAGAGGAAGGACTTGTCCTGGAGAACAAGGACCTGCCCACCCCACTTCCTGGCTCCCATGAGGTGAGCGGCTCTGACCCAGCACGTCCCTCTGCCTGGATGCTCTCTCACTATAGACCCACAGCAATGGAGCCAGCCAGGAGCCAAAGCCTCTGGAACCACCGGGTCCAAACAAATCCTTTGATTTAAGTGGTTTTGCTCAGATATTTGTCAAAGTGACGGAACGGTTATTAGCAGAGCTTGTGAACGGAAGTCTCTGAGCCTGTTTGGGGTCCTCTAAGCTGGTGAGCAGAGACCACACTGTGCTCCAGGACGGCCTGAGCAGCAGCTTCTGCAAACTGTTATTCTGTAAACTGTTATTCTGTCAATTCTTTGTGAACACCCTGCCTGTGCACATACAGACACGCATATACACATGTACATGTGCCATGTGAGCACACACATACACAAAACACAAATAAACAAACATACATGCATGTCCGTGGTCATGTTCGCACACAGGATATTATGTACAAGCATACTACACATGCAGGCATACATACGCATACAAATGCATGCAGACATGCCTACTTACATATATACATGCATGGCATGTACACAGCATGCCACACATGCACACAGACGTATACATATACAAAATTATCGTTTCTGCCCTCAGGACTCTGACTTGCTTTACCCACGACTGCCCTTTATAACCCTGTGGTCTCACTAATCCCTGCTGTGCTTGGTTTTGATGAAATCCCATCACCCGTAAGCAACGAGCACTTTCTCACCTCAGCTAGGAGTTCCTTTCTTCCAGTGTCACAAAGAATGAAATTGTGTGCAACCGGAGGGGAGCACAGATGCTTGGTTAGCCCATGCCATCCTTCCCGCACCCCACTCCCTCTCTTCGAAGTCAGCTTGTCCTCCCTGAGCTAGTAAGTTCTCTGGCAGGTCCAGGGTTTCCTGGCCTCTGTCCCTGTGTTCCCTGTCAGGTTGTGACTTTGCAGAGACCCTAGACTCTCCCTCAGCTTTTTCCTCTTGCTAGAGCTGCTGGGAGACAGTGAGCTTTCTCTGCTTAGGGCAGTTCTTGCAAGGCTTCTGCTTAACAGGTGCGTGTCAGGAAACACTGAGCTTCCTTCAGCTGAGTCTGTGAGCTCCACACGTCCTGAACTTACAAGGACTTCTGTGTTGCACACAGAATACGGCTGGCTCTGTGTCCTGGGCACCTCACTAAAAATGCCACAATGCTATCAATTGCCTAAAGTACATTGCAAGGTTCTCCATGGTACTGATGTCCCAGTGTGGTCTGAATGTTCTTCCTCCTAAGGGTGCCCAGAGAGCAGAGCACAGAGCGTCACTAGCAGAAGTCAGTGGGCCTGTGTGTCTGGCTCAGTGCTCCATGCTCATCCTCCACCGAGGCTCCTTCCAGCTCTCTGCACTGACATGGGGAAGCTGGGATGGAATCTACCCCACAGCCATGGGAAATTGGGGCTGATGAGAGGGCATGGAGCTACATATGAACTGGGGGTAGAAAGGAGGGTTGGGCACCACTAACGGATTGGGGAGCCATGCTGGGTGATAGAGTAAAGGGCTGTATGGAAACCCAGGCTTCGGGGACCTTTCAGAGCCCAGTGAACTCAAGCCTTATGAAGGGCCTGTCCCACTTTCTGGGGACCTGCCTGCCATCCTCTGCCAGTATGTCTCTCCTGTGCTCTCTCATCAATAAAGGGACCAGCCATTCCCAAATACCCGTCTTTTTCCAAAAAGGCCCAGCCACGGGGTGAGGCCAGTGGGAAGGTGATACTCAGTTAGCAGATAGTATGGTCCAGCTAATCAGGAGGCACAGAGGCTAGACAGAGAACAGGTGTCTATAGGGGACAGACTCCGTCTAGCCACTGTGACATCAGCATTCCAGGCAAGCCAGGCTAAGCTGCCTGGGACTCCTCAGAGTGTCTATCCCTGTAGGATAATCAGACTCCACAGCCTCTGCCTCCTCCCACCCCAGGGGAGTGAGCATGGAGATAACACAGCAGGAGAGACTGGACCAAACATGGGAGGGACCTCAATGTCAAGTAGTACTTACAGGAACTCCTTTCTCTCCAGCAGGCCCTGGAGGTCCCTGAGGGCCGGGTCTCCCTGGAATTCCGATGGGCCCAGCAGCACCAGCTGGTCCTCTCTCCCCTGGAGAACCCTAAAGTGCAGTAAGAAAATGGCTTGCTTTAGAGGTTCTTGAACTCTATGGGAAGACTTCGTTAAGCATCAGTGGGTCACACCAGTCTTCTTCCCTCCACTTTAGAGGCTCCCTGTATAGCTTTCTGCAAGCATCGTCTATTTGGTCTAGTACTTAGGCTATCATTAGGCCCCTTCTTACCCCTTTTCCTCCCATAATCCATCTTACACATCCACTTTCTCTCAACAAGTGTCTGGGAACAAGTCTTATTTGTGTCTGTATTTGATGGTCTTTTCCAGAGGCCTGGCACCTACCCATCCCCGAGGGTCTGCCTGCCCACAAAGTGCTCATGGATTTAGAGGAGGGGGTCCTAGACCATGGGCCAGATATTGATGGTAACTGGGATCCAGGCTAAGCTTGGGGTCACATGAGAAGGTCAACACAGCCTTCAAGCCTTCTATATGCCCTATCAAAAGGAAGGCTAGTTTTTCACCCCATTTGACTTGTCCAGTCTGGAACTCAGCTAGGAGAGGTCACTCCTAAATTCAGCTGGGCTTTATACCTGAGCACAGCCATCAGGCTAGCTTCAATGGCAAAGGAAGCAAAGGTGACAGTCCTTATTCATATGGGGGTGGGGCGGAGAAACAGCCTTAGACACGGAGCCACAGCTAAAGGCCTGGGAGTGCAGGGTCATAAACTCTCTCACAGTTGGGGTTCTGATATTGATGGGGTTCTAGTAGGGGCTAGTTAGTTCTTGAGAAACATGTGTTAGACTCCTGGACTATAGGTTAGAGATAAACCCCTTCCCTACCTGTGCCAGGCAGCCCAGCCTGCTCTAGGATATGCCCTAGAAGCTCATAAGAAGAGTGCCTACTGACCTCTCCCTGCTGACCCAAGAGGTCTACACCAAATGTGGGCCCCCCTCCTTGCCTCCATGCCTAGGGAGGTCACTTGTAGATCTCCAAGATGCCATTTTTCTGCCATTCCTCATACAAAGTGGCCCTCTGATTCTATCAAGCCAGCTTCTGGCTCAGGGATATTGTCCCCCTGACACACTCGATGGGGACCTTGGCATCTAGCATGCCCTCCCGGCTCTTGTTGTCTGTAAGACAGGATAAGATGCAAGGATCTGACTCACCGCAGGACCTGGGGGGCCAGGGGGGCCTTCACTGCCTTTCAGTCCAAGGGCTCCCTGAGAAGCAGTAAGAATACAGGTTGAGGGCCTCAGACAGAGCCCCAGGGCTGCGTGCCACACCACTACACCCATCTGGACCCTCACTCACCACGGGGCCAGGAAGCCCTCGGTCCCCAGGGAATCCACGCAGTCCTGGAGGACCATCCTTCCCAGGGAGGCCAGCAGGACCCGGGTCACCCTGAAAAGAGAGCCAGGGTTAACCCCACCTGGAAGTTCCAGTGTTGCCTTCGCACCAACGTCCAGGATGCCGGATCCATGCCTGAGGAGCAGGCTGAGTCTTCTGTCAAGATCCACTGGGGATTTGGATTGACCTGAGCTTTCTCTAGTCCCTTAACTTTACAGAAATTCTCCCACTTTGAGTTGGAGGCTAGGGATGGAAGCCAGGATCTGACATATCTTCTCTACTCTCATCGTGGACTTGAGCTCAGCCCCTGCACACACCCGGGAGCCATGTTCTCCAGGCTGGCTCTGTGTGTAGATCTGGGGAAGGGATTCCAGCTATGACTCTCTGTCTCTCTCTCTCTCTCTGTCTCTCTGTCTCTCTGTCTCTGTCTTTTCAGGTCCCAGACCTGCCAAGTCCAGCAGGGCCATAAGAGGCTCAATGGGACCTGGAGTAAAATCAAAGTCCTCACTTGCGTTAGGTTCCTCCATGGGCCCGTGCCAAGCTAAGGACACCCCAGTGGCTTGTGGTTAAAAAATACAGCAACTCAAGGAACTTGCTATCAGTTTCAATGACCACTTCTAAAGCCAGGCACCATTGGGCTTGTCTTCCCTGATGCTGTGAAAGCTAGACTATCTTCCAGAATTTTCCCTGGTGAAAGGCACATATCTTTAATGCCAGCACTCAGGAGGCAGAGGTGGGTGGATCTCTGTGAGTCTGAGGACAGCCTGGTCTACATGGCCAGTTTCAGGCCAGCTAGGGCTACATAGTGAAACCCTGTTTCAAAACAACAACAAAAACAGACCGAGAGCCTGTGTCTTTAGATTCCTTCAAGGTTTGAAGGTTTTTATGCTAACACACAAGTATTACACCACAAATTTGGGGCACCCCAGCAGGTTGAACAGACTATAAAAAGGCATAGTGAGAGCCGGCACTTGGCGCAAGGCTGGGGATGTGTTCATTTTTCACTTTCAGAATCTGTTTGCAGTGTGTCCAAGTGAGGGGGTTTCAAAGGATCATTCTGTACCAGATCCATATGCTGTTAAAGACTGGGGCCTTTAGTCTGTTCCTGGAGCAGTGGGCAGCGAGGGGAAAGCGCGCTCCACGGGGCCTGGGATGGTTTGATCCCACATTCTCTCTGTGCTCCATCTGCAGCGGGTCGAAACCCTGCTGCAGTTCAAGCGAAACAGATCTGAACATGTGAATTTCAGGAAAGCATTTGTTTGAGAAATTACCCATCTGTCCAAAAAGATCAAGAGAAAGCACAAAGTTCTGATTCTCTAGAAAAAAAAAATCAGCCTAGCACAGAAGTTTCCAGAAACTTACCTTTGTCCCTTCTTTCCCAGCAGCACCTGGGAGGCCCTGTTCACCAGGAGGGCCTGGAGGGCCAGGGTGGCCACGCTCACCCATGGGGCCCGTCTCTCCTGTGGGACCCTATGGGGAGAGACAGTGTTGTCACATGTTCACATGTTGGTTTTGAGTGACATAAGCCTGGGTATGGCCTACCATTGGGTATAGCCCTGACTATGGTGATGCCCACAGTAGGCCTACCATTCCTTTCTATTCTCTCTCAAGACTCCTCATGCCAGCCAAAACCCAGAAGGAGAAGATGAAGCCAGGTAGATGGCAGTAGCCATGGCTGGTGTCCTCCTGGTCCTGCACCTCTCTGGAGGCTGTGTTTCTGGGGTGTGTTCAGAAAGATGCTGAGGGCTGCCATATTTGCCACAGAGGGGAGAAAGCCTCATGGGCTCCAGTTCTGTGGTGACATCAGCCTCTTACTTCTAATCAGAAGTCAGGTGTGGCTTGCTAAGTGGCAAGGTGACAGGTACTGACTATCCTTGGCTCTAAAGCTGTCAGCCCTAGCTGGAACCTATACCCTTCACTGATCTCTATTGGTTGGAATCAGAGCCTCATGACACTGACCAGTGTGCCTCTGCTGTCCACAACAGGACAAGAAGATCCCACTGGCCCCTGTGCCCTTGGGGAGAGTCAAACTCTGGAGCCTGGCCCTGGAGCTCAGGGGGCTGAGCTTGCTGACCCCACGCTAAGGGCATGGGCTCCAGGAGTCGCCTGCTTCATCTCAGTACAGCCCCTTTCAGTTAGCACATACTTGCCATGGGACTTAAGCCTCTCCGCTAGTGGGGTCCACCCTGTTTCTGTTACACCAGAGAACCCCAGCCCCAGGATGCTGTAAGGTCTCACCTGAGGGCCAACCACTCCTGGAGGCCCTGGAGGGCCAGTCTTGCCTTGGAAACCCTATGGAGAGAGTCAGACAGCTGAGGGCCATTGCAGCAGCACCCCTCATCCTGATGCAGTCTCAGAAGCCCGTCCCCAACGTCCCCAGTGGCTGTGTGGCCAACTGTCAGTTTGAAGTCACACCTTATGCCTCCCTTTCCCGTATCAATGTCATGAAAGTACTGGACCAAGTGGGTTAGCTACATGCTGTGTCTTTGTGCTGAGAAATGAATTTGTAAGCCTGTTACTCCCCCCTCGTGTCACTGTGTGTTCATTTTCTGAGGACACATAAGAACCATCTCTGGGCTGGTGCTCATTAGCAACGTCGCGGGACTCTTTAGCCTTTGTTATCCACGCCTCTGACTCACGGCAGGTGACTCGCCAGCCTGCTCCTCTTCTTATTTAGGACAGGCAGGAGCAGGGTCTGACTGCTCTCTGAAGCTGTCAGCTCCAGTACGTTACTTTAAAGTCACTTCATAGACCCTGTCTCCTTGAGGATCTAAGTGTTCATGCCTAGAATGGCCCAGGCTCGCCTCCCACTCGCCTCTGTTTCCCAAACTCTGCTATGGAGCAGAAAGCTGCAGTAAGTCAAGCTTGATTTGGGGCATGATGGCGGAGCCGAGTAGGCACAAGTTGATGCACCGGCAGCTGCCAGGTTTGCAAGGGTGGATCTACCCCAAAGCCTGAGAAGGCATTCTAGCCGTGCAGAGGTCATAACTATGGTGTGAGGGTGAGTAGATGGTTCATGGCCAACAGACAACAGTCTACTATCACACACAATTCACTGGTCACAGGGAACAAAGCAGACTCTGTCCTGTAGACCCCAGAGGGCTCTTTTCTCTCAGCCAGGCTCACCCAGTGGGCAGAAGTGGCCATTTCTAAGACACATTTCTCTGATGGTCAAAAGCAAAGAGTGAAGGAAAGGTCAAGAGGAAGAAGTATCTGAGGGGAGGTGGGAACCAAAGCTCTGCTCATGGCAGTGTTAACGAGGAGGGAAAGCAGCTCCAACTGCCCTTTCATGTGGATGAGGCAGGGGCACACAGTGAATACACCAGCACTGTGAAGGCTCAGTTGCTCCAAATCTGGCATCCCTGGGTCACAAGTACAGGCAAAGCCACAGGCAAACACATGCCCTTTTTGAGATGGGGTCTCTTTCTGAACCCAGAATCGACCCACTGGCTAGCCTTGCTGGCTGGCCACAATCATTCTAAGGTGACGTGCCTGATAAGGAGGGAAATGGTCTTCTGCTCCTCACTGAGAAACAGGCTTTTGGCTCCCATTAAGGAGAAGTAACGGCCATTTGTGTTCATTGGAGGAGGAAGACGGAGAAAAAGAGGAAGGGGAGGAAGGGGAGGAAGAGGAAGAGGAGGAAAAAAAGAAAATGAGGAAGTCTACTCTAGAGAACCCCAGATGAGTCTCAGAGAGAGTCAAGATGGTCAGCAGCAGCATGCAGCTCAGAGAAAGTCAAGATGGTCAGCAGTGGCATGCAGCACCCATGTTTCTACAGAGGTAGCTGGAGATGGTAGAAGTTGCTGGAAACTATACTTTCCCAAGCAAAACAGGAGGCTTAATTATCTGCAGAATATTGAATCTGAGGGAGAGAAAAGCACGCAGAATGCAAAACTCTTCTCTCTTGTCTCCTTGGAAAGGCATTAGAGGAAAATGTGCAAAGCTCTGAAGAAATGTTTTAATTTTTCTCTCTAAACAAAAGAGCAAGGTAATCTCCATTTATCAGCCAGCACAGACTGCTGGAACACCAGCAAAGGCATAATTAAAAGACTTCATGTCCCTGTGAGCTGAAAGACAGAGGGGGACAAGCAGGTACTTCACTATTTAACAAGTGTTAAAGCAGGTACCAGGAGATAGACAAGGTGGTCAAAGACCACATCAGGAATGCCAGTTTCAGCCATGAGAGCCCCGACTCCAACCCTAGCACAATGAACAGGATACAATGACACAGGACCCTGTCGGGGAGAAACACTTACACTGGTACAAACTGCCCTTTAATGTGGATAAGGCAGGGCCACACAAAGAGAACACACGGATGTCACTTGCACTTTGAGGGCCAGGTGTGGAATCCCAGGGTCACAAGTGCAAAGCAAGGTGACAAATGTGCACATGTTCTTTTTGAGACAGGGTCTCTTCCCGAACCCAGAGTCGACTCATTGGCTAGCCTGGCTGGCTGGCCAGCCCTAGGAATCCTCTTGTCCACTCATCCAGCACCAGGCTTATTGACTCGTGCCTCCATGCTAAGCTTTCACATCAATGCTGGGGTAGTTCAGATTGTCAGATCTGGCCTGTCAGGCACTTTACCCACTGAGCCATCTCAGCTCTCCAACACCGTCCTTCCCACCAGGCTGAAATCTCTCAGGTGGACAAAGCTGGAGACCGTGTAAGACCTGGGGTCCGTATGAGACCCGAGGCCCATGGCCTCCCCAAGTAAGGTCTGCGATGTCCCAGCAGGGCTACACTGACAGTTAAGGGTTGGAGACACAGTTCTTGGGATGCCAGTGCACTGTGTCCTAATGCTTTAAACATGGCCTTTGGCCAAAGCTGCTAAAACAGGCAAAAAGCCATTGTTGGGTTTTCACTGTGACATCCTGGTACTCCCACCCACCTGAAAGTCTGATCTTAAGTCAACAGCAGATGTCTGGCCTACAGGAAGCTTTGCCAAGGCCTTTGGTCCTTCGCAGGGAGGAGGGACCCCTGACTGCACCAGGCAGCCAGTAGCATTGAGGGAGACCCAACCAGAGAGGCCAAGTACAACCATGTCCCCAGCACTTGTGATACTCACAGTCTCCCCTCTCTGCCCAGGGTGTCCAGGGAGCCCGTCCTTGCCTGGTGGGCCCTGGGGAAAGAATCAGAGCAAGGAAGGCTCGTTCAGCAGCTCAGAGAAACAGGTGGCAAACATTACTGTCTTCTTAGTGGCTTTCGATGAAGGAGATCACCCGGCACCCGCTGAGATAGTGATTGTAGAATTAGATGCCATGGAAGAACCTGTCCCACAATCCCTATAGCTGCCCAAGGCAGAGGAGGTCAACGCTCCCCAGGCTCAAGCAGGTGGGCAGCCTGGTTGCCCTGGGACCCTCAAATATCCATCTTGACAAACACCAAGGAAGAACAGTACCTTCAGAACCCAGAGAGAGGTCTGGACTTTGCTGGCCATGAGCCTCCCCCACTCCCCCGGCTGAGGTTGTTCCCTTCTGTGGACCTCCCACTACCCTTCCCTCCCATGGGCCTTCCCCTGGCTATGGTCCCTCCCCTAATGTGGAATTTCCCTGCATAGACTTCTGCAGGGCCATCCATGCCTAGTGCCTTCCCCTACAATGGATCCTTTGCAGGCATGAACCTCCCCTGGCATGGACTTCCCCTAGCATGGATTCTCACTTTCCTTGGGCCTTCTCCTGACACAAGCCCTCCTTTGGTATGAATTCTCATTTTCTGTGGGATAGCCCCTACCATGTACTAGGCCCTGAGTGAGCCTTCCCTTGCTGTGGACTTCCACCTAGTTCCTGGGAGGACCCAGCTTTGGTTTCAGAAATGGTGTCAGGATTGAACAAAGACCTTTACGTGGATTTACAACAGCAAGTCTGCTACTTTTGTGTCACCCTAGACATCAATGCAAGCCTAGGAAGATATGTTATGATGGTCTCAATGACAGTAGGACCTGCCACAGGAGGTCCACACAAGGGCGAGGACCTCGCAGGGCATGTTCACGGCAGGGGACGTCTGTCCAGGACCAAATGCTCTCCCAAACAGAAGGCTTGCCCAGGTCGGGGCACAGCCACAGTCTTAGCAGCTAGGTTTCAGAGGCTGTCTCCACTGCCTACCCAACAGGGGTCCAGTGTGCCCATCCCCTCTCCCTATAAGCTAGGGAGATGAGAACACTGTCAGGGGAACCTGATCTGCCACCTCCATGGGAGAAAGCATTACTTACCGGGGGACCCTTGGGTCCGGGGAAGCCGGTGGGACCTTGGGGTCCATTGGGTCCCTGGGAACAGAGAATGTCCAGTTTGAGGAGGTGCTCTTCCTCTTAGCAGCACCCACTGCTTCCCCACTGTGGCACTGGCTGTACCTTAAGCCTTTTCCCTGCTTAACCTGGCCCTATTTTCCTCACTTGACTCTAGAGGAACTGAGAAGAGAGGGAGTAGATGCTAGAGAGAAGTTAGATAAAAGGCTAGTAGATGATAGATAGGTAAGATAGATAATAGACGGACAGACAAATAGACAGGCAGACAGATGATAGATAGATAGATAGATAGATAGATAGATAGATAGATAGATAGATCCCTCACTAGGAAATCTGGTGGCCAAGATACATGGCAATGCCCCAGAGTACTCTGGTCTGTATGAGATCATGAGTCAATTTCTGTGTCACCTGTAGCGCACTAAGGCCAGGTCCAGAGGGTGGGATGAGGCTCCACCCCAAGGAACACATCACTTCTGTATATGAGCCACCCTTGAGCCTCAGCAAGCCTGCTCCTCTGCAGGGCAAGGTTGGCCTCCTTTACTGGCCCACCCAGCGTTAAGTGTATGTTTGGGGCCAGATTCATCCCTGGAAATCTCCTCATAACCCAGGCCTGGAAGACTCTTACCCGCTCACCAGGAGGGCCAGCTGGGCCATCGCCTCCAGAGTTGCCCTGTCACAGGAGAGAAAAGGTCACTATGATTGTTCTCCCAAGGTCATCCTGACCCCAGTGCAGGGCATTGTGTAGCAGCATTGAGCCTCAGCTCTGTGTTAGTCTGCTGCTATGCACAGCCACCTATGGAGCCAGCATGAGCAAGATCATGACATTTCCAGAACAGGTCCCCATGACTAGCTGGACACAGGCTGTGCTCAGCCAAGAACACATAAAAACATGATTTGAAGAACACAAGGCTCAGCTTCAGGACCATTCCATGTACCCAACTGGTTCTCATGAGCTTGCTCTCTCTCTCTCTCTCTCTCTCTCTCTCTCTCTCTCTCTCTCTCTCTCTCTCTCTCTCTCTCTCTCTCTCTCTCTCTCTCTCTCTGTCTCCCTCTCTGTCTCTCTGTGTGTGTCTCTCTCTGTGTCTCTCTCTCTGTCTCTCTGTTCGTCTCTCTTACTCTCTGTCTCTCTCTGTCCTCTGTGTGTGTGTGTGTGTGTGTGTGTCTGTCTGTCTGTCTGTCTGTCTTTCTCTATCTCTCTGTCTCTCTGTTTGTCTCTCTCTTACTCTTTGTCTCTCTCTGTCCCTCTCTCCCTTCCTTCCTCCCTCCCTCCCTCCCTCCTCCCCTCCCTCCCCCCCCTCTCTGTGTGATGTGTATGTGTGTTAGGGATGGGTCAGCTCTGACTCTCAGCTAACAGGAACCTCCTCTCAGCAACACCCTCGGCCCCCGGGGGAATTATTTTTTAATTGTTTATGTGTATGGCTGTTTTGCCTGCACAGGTGTCTGTGCATCAAGCATATGCCTGGTGTTGCAGAAGACAGCATCAGATCTCCCAGAACTACAGTTATAGGTGGTTTTGTGCCACCATGTGGGTGCTGGGGACCAAATCTTGGTCCTCTGCTTTTTCAGCCCCCTAGTCTTGATTTTTACTGGTTAGAACTGGACAGCACACCATGCTTAGCTTTCCCCACATTTACAGCAGGGAGAGCTTGCTTCATTCCTGGGCATGAGAGGTCCTTGCAGGGGTAGGCTCAGTTTCTACCTGCACCAGAAAGAACCTTCAGGAAAGAACTCTACAGTTCCCAGCCACCTTTACTAGAAAAAAAGAATGAAGCTTCCCCACCAGACCTGGGTGGGTCTGTGCTAGACTGGCTTCCTGGGTCTGAAGCCACACAAGAATGTGGGGCAGGGAGAGACTGTCTTTCCTCTGTCTGTCTTGGGTCTTTTGGGGGTTACAATTAGCCATGTGCTCCAATTCACGATGTTTGCTGAAGGATGTTAGCAGGCAGAATCCCCTTTACTGATGTTCAAGAACATTGTTCTTGTCTTGTCTTTGTTACATGAACAGGCCACTCACCATCCTCTCATCCCTCGAAGGACCAGGAACGTACCTTAGGGCCAGGCTTCCCTGTGATGCCCCGTGGGCCTCGCTCACCCCTCGGACCCTGAACAGATAGACAGAGAAAAGGAAGGCCAGTTAGCTCAGAGGCTTCAGACTCGCAGAGCCCACCCACCTGCACCCTGCATCCTTTGACACAAGGATGGTTACCGTTGGGCCTCTCTGTCCCCGTGGTCCTGGCTTTCCAGGTGTCCCCTAGAAACAGAGAATTGGATGTGAGTCACACGGGGTACATGTGGCCCTGCTCAGCATGCCCCCCTTCCCAGTAAGAGATTTCATGAATCCAGAGTGAGGCCAGGGTGGGCCTATGTAGGGGTGAATGGGAGAGTATAGGGTAGAAATATTGATGGGCAATGTGTGCTGCTTAGCTGGTTCATTGGCTCACCCCCTCCCCCTCCTCCCTCCCTCCTTCCCTTCTTCTCCCTGCTCCTTAGTAGGCACAGAAATCATTACATGAAGAGAGAAGAAAGTCAACTCCTATCACACATAATTTTCTTCTGCTACTGTTAAGAATATTAGGCATTAAATTTTCATCAGGCTCTGCAGGCGCAAAGGGAAACTGCAATTTAACATATAAATCATATATCGAAGAGTCCCCGGCATCGCTTGGAGTTCAGTCTTTTTGCTGTTGCTGATCTGCATTTTCCAAACCACAGAAAGTAAATGCATGGCATTTATTTTCTGTTTTTTACCATAGCAAGGATATAATGGCCGGCAAGTGCAGTTTACCCACAGTACACAGACATAATGGATGGAACACAGAGGCTCTTGCATGTTGAGGTTCATCCCAGGTTTATCCTGGTCTCTACCAACAAAGCTAGGTCAGCTTGTAGCTGAAGCCACAGAGTGAGTCTCTCTTTAGCATTTTCTGGCTTACTATCAGAAGCAAAACAGCCTCCCATTTTTAAAGACATTTAATGAAACAATTCATAGCAAATGAATTATGGTTGTTTTTTTGTTTGTTGGTTGTTTTCCTAACAAGTACTCAGGTCCTGTTACAATGCTTCAGCTCTGTCACAACATCCTTTGGCTTCAGGTAAATATTTGCATATGAAAATTAAGTAAAATACCTGCTCTCTTCCCATGCTAAACGTGTGCTCTTATCCATGGTGTAAGCAACCTGACTCACCTGGGTATGTGAGCCAGGCTGGGCTGCCCGCACCTCTGTCCCTCTCACAATTCAGATCCCATCTGACCTTGCAGCACACCTGGGATCCAGGTGCAGCCTGCCCTGATGGTACTGGAGCATCTATGCACCTCAAGTCTTTGGCAACAGGCAAACAGGTCTCGGCCCAGGTTCCACCTGTGCCCTCCGGCAACATGGTGCTCCTCAGGGCATGTGGTAACCTAACCCTCTCTAGAGTCAGCCTGCTGACCAGAGCTGCTGAGCATACTAGACCCTCCAGTACTTCCTCACAAAGGAATTGCTCGAGGGGGCACTTGGTCTCTAGTCCCTGCCAGGAAAGAACAGGAGGTCCCTGAAATGGCCTTGCCTACAACTCTTCCAGAGCCAGAGTCAAGATGGTGTATAAAGAGCCTTGAATTTGTTGGAAGACACCAGTGGGGCCTTCCTCTCCTGGGACCCCTCTAAGGGGAAGGTACAGTCTCTTCATAGAACACTGTTTTGCATGTTTCATGGCACTGCCTTGGGCTGTAACTGGCTTGACAGTGCATCCTTTGGCTTCAGTCTTGCTTCTGATTGTTTCCCATTTAATCTCCCACTGTCAGGCACAGACATGAGACAGGAGCTCTGCAGAAGCCAGATCTCTCATAACAGAGGACTGAAGTGTATAGGTAGCACTGGGTAAGTGGCAAACACGTGCGCATGCACACACACACACACACACACACACACACACACACACACACACCGTGTAAACCCTGCCTGGCATCCAGTAGAGCTGGTTGGTCTCCAGGGTGCAGTGCAGACAAGCCCACTTCACAGCCCTTGGTCCCTTCCTGATCCTCTCCCACATGGGACCAGGACTACCTTCAAAACTCTCCCCAGAGTTACCCCCATGACTAAACCCTGGTGCCTTGGGATAAAGACACGGTGGAGGCAAGACCTCCACACCCTCCGCCAGCCCAGGCCTCTGCACTACACCAGCTTCTCTAAGCAGTTCTGCTTCGCTCCCCACCCCCAGCCCCTTTCTGGTCTCTGCCTCCTAGGATTACCCAGGTCTAGGGGCTGGCTTTCTTCTTCCTTGCATGCTCATTACCTTTGAGCACTGGTTACTGGCTGTTCCTTATCTTGCTCAGTCATTGGAGCATCCCCTGCCTGGTAAGCTCCTAGCTTAGCAAGGACTTGGGAAACGTGCAATGCAAGTGAATGAGCTGCCTTCTATGAAGCCCCATGTCACTAAGGGATCCACAGCACAAGCAAACAACAGGGTGACACAGCCTAACCCTTAGGGTTGCCGCTCATTCGGGATATGATTTTGCACCCAAGGCTGTTTGCAAGGCCAGCCCAGCCTCCAGCATCCATGGCCAGTTAGGGAAGCCAGCCATACCTTGTGGTCCAAGGGTACTCAGTTTTCTGTTGGGCTCTTGCTGAGGCCAAGTAAGTAACAACCAATGAGTTCCCCATTCTATCCCCACAACATATTCCACACTTGTGAGACCCAGGACCACTTTTCGCAGGGAGTACCTCCAAATATTTTAGGGCACAACCCTCCCTCCAAGCACTAGTCAGATGACCCCTAGATAGAGAGTCTGACAGAGGGATAGATGATAAATGATAGATGGATGGACAGACAGACAGACAGACAATAGACGGATGAAAAGAAAATTGAAGAGATGTAGAAAAGTAGAAAGGTGATAAAGAGTCTGCATGAGAGAGAGGTAGATGGTGACAGTAGAGTGTCCTCTCTGTGTGCTCGCTTCCAGGACAGCCCTACTTTTCCACTTTGTGAGGCTAGTGACCACCGGCTTGTCCTCATAGTCTCTGCTACCCTGAAGTCATTCTCCTGGCTTCCAAGAGCACATAGACTCTGCTTCACACATGGCATATGGCATTCTGACAAAGCAGTGTCCCATGAGGAAGACCATGGTGTGCTCTATGTCATGGAGGACAGGCAGACTCTTCTGTGTCCCCAGCCACCAACGGCCTTCTCTGTGCCCTGCACGCTCAAGGCCCATGGTGACGGTCACACTCCATCTCCCACCAAGCTACCAGTGCTTAGGCTCTGTGACTCTACCCAGAGACATCCAGGAGGGCTCTGCAGGGAAGGCCTGAACCAACAGCAACATCATAGGAGGTGGGTGGATATGGGGCTCCCCAAGCGGAAGGTTGATAGGTGGATATGGAGCTCCCCAAGCAGAAGGTTGATAGGTAGATATCGGAATCCCCAAGCAGAACCTCGATAGGTGGATATCGGGGATCCCCAAGCGGAATCTTGAGAGACCTCTGTGAGGATGATAATGGGGAACTGAAGGTTTTGTGCCCTGTCCCATATTTACAACCAGGGTAACTTCCAAGGAGACTGTAGGTCTGGGAGTCACTGTGCATAGCCCCAAGGTGATATACACCCAGCCTCTGGGAGGTGGCAGATCTCAAAAGAACAAAATAACACCCCCTTTCCCCCTGTAAAATCAAGATGCAGGAAAGTTTCCCAGAAAGAAAAGAATCTGGAGGAATCCCAAGAGCTTCCTGGCTCCTGTCCATCAAAACCTCCGTTTTCCCACCATGCGCTTCCTTCTCACCACTGCCCCTTCCTATCACAGTGCCTCTATAGCTGAAAGGCCTAGAGCTCAAGATCAGCTACTTCTGAAAAGTGCTTTGGATAACAAGTGGAGAAAAATCAACAGGGCATTGACCAGAGAGCCAAGACTACAACACCAAGCAACCGTGATCCTTACCCTGCCGCCCTTCTCTCCGTTGGCGCCCGGGAAGCCAGGGAATCCAATAGAACCCTGCAAGAGAGTTGTGGGATGATGAAACAGGACCATGAAGCCAGGTGAGAGGCTCACACTGTCATGCTCACTAGAAAGAGTCCTTGCTACAGTTCACACACATACGCTTATCCACCGATCAGATCTGGTTTGTTCCCATATAACACCCCCACCCCCACCCCAACCCGTAGCCACCCTATCACTCACCAACCTTTTTATTCTCCCATCGTTCATTTGTCCAGCCACCCACCTCTTGCTCAATAAATAATTTTCTGAATGTTCCCAGACCCCAAATCTAAACCCCAAAGCCCAGTCCTAGCATGCTCTGTTCTATTCTGCTCAGCCCCACACGGAGGATGTGTGAAGCCAGCTGATGTTTTGGGGTATGGGAGAACATACATTGCTGAGGTCTCCTGAAAATGGGGGCTTCATCTCACAGCTCTGTCCTTGGGTCCTGCTGTCATACTTTGTGACCTGTCCATAGTACCTGAACTAAAGTGATAGTTTGCAAATCCAACACGGACTGTAGTATCTAACATTTTCATGTCTATAGATACACAGGGGCCATACAGTCTTTAAGACTTTGATCTGCCATGCATCCAAACTCCCTCTATGTACAAAAAGACATCACAGGGCTTCCCAAGACATCCCCAGGGCTGCCCATTGCCCATCAGTGCGGGTGTTGTTTACTGCCCTCTGTGAATCTCTGCTCTCTGGGTGGCTGACCACCCTGACCTGAGAACAATCCTATTCCAGAAGTCTGCTTCTTTCTATGCTTTGCCTTCCTCCTCTATGTCTGCCTGGTCACCCAGGCAGGAGATTGAAACAAAGGGACCTGGGGTGTGTGACACAGAACTCCCAGGCCACTGTGCTGCATTGCTGCATCCAGTCATAGCCTGAGAGCAGTTTCTCATCCCCAAGGCTGCCTCCTCCCCTTTTCTCTCTTCCTGAGAAAGGGACCTGAAGAGAAGGAAAGTCAATGTGCTTGGGTGGGTGGCTCTCAGTGGGGGCCATTAGAGTCGCATCTAAGGGACACTCTCCAGCAGGCTGGGTATGTGTCCAGGCAGAGTGGGCAGGAGGATAGGCCACCGCTTGCCCATACAGCCCTTCCTCCTCCTATTGGCAGGCCCAGGCTCTTGTGAGTCAAAGACAGTGAAGCTAGCAAGCAGCAGAAGGGCGGGGATGCAGATCTGGGGCTGACTGGCTGCGTGCTGCTAACCAGGTCTCCAGTGCAGGCAGCAGTTATTGTTTAAGAAGAAACCATGAATAATAAAATGTGGGATGAGAAGAAAATAATGTTCTCACTGATTTCCAAAGCCTTCAGGACCTGTTCCACTTAAGCCTGAACATGAGTGCAGATAAGACAACGGTTGTCCCTCTTCTGCTCCATTATAAACAGTCTCCATACTTTCAAAGTGAGTGGGGCTAAGAGGAGGCTGGTGTGGCTAGCCAGGGTAGGTTCTGCCTTCTTCTCTGAAAGGCTCAACTCAGGTCACAAGTGCTTTCTTGTGCTTGGTCGAATTAATACCGAAGGCTGCCCGGAGACTATGAGATCACAGCGAACCCATTGTTCCACCGTGGTACAGAGGACGCACAGAGGTAGAGAATGGAATAGGGGATCTGGAGTATGTGGGGTGCCACATGAGACAGTGTCTTCCAGGGCATTCTTAACAGGGCTTAAGTTACCTTCGGCCCTTGTCTTCCTGGATATCCCGGTAATCCGGGCACTCCAAGCTTTCCCTAGAAAGAAGAAAAAAAAAAGATTCATAAATCATAAACATGACTTTTCTCATGTTTATGGGGGTGGGGAGTGGGGATGTGTTCTGAGAGGATCTAGGGCAGGTTGGAAGGGCAGGGTTGTCATGCAGAGGCAACTGGATCTCCCCCAGAGCTAAGAGGGTCTCTAAGCCCTCAGGAAGTTGGGTGTGCCAATCCTACCAGCATGTGTGGAAATCCAAACAAGCAAAGAGATAGGTACCATGGCTAGGAAGAATATTCTTATCTGTGAGGGTTCTGAATACTCTGTAAGAGTTCTAGCCACAGGGCCAGATGGAGTGGGAGGCTTGAGCATTCCTTGAGTCCCCTCCTCCCCAGGTCTCTGGGGACAAGATGTAGGAGGTGCTGCTGCTCCAGGGCAGGCTAGGACACAGGTGCCCATTGGAACCTCATGCATAGGCCATAATGTCAGACTGCAGTGAGAACATTCTGTCACCCCCAAAGTGGAGGCAGGATTTGATAGGAATGGGTATTCAGGTGTGACTTGGGTGATATCCCCACGACAAACACACACATCTACTGGGAGAGGTGACAAAAGGCTGGGGGTAGTGGCATGGGCTATTCAGGAGTCCCACTACCCATGCTGAACATAGGAGGGGCCATCTGGCACTCAGAGACCTCTATGCATAGTCAAGTCTTATACACACAAACCTTCTCCCCAGTGGGCCCCAGGGGACCAGGATCGCCATTGGGACCACCTCGACCCTTTGGGCCTTCAGGACCATCTTCTCCTCGGGGGCCAGGTGGGCCGATCTCCCCCTGCCATCAGAAAAGAAGAGGTTAGGGAGATCCTTCCCAGTCTGCATCCCCAACTGACCCTTGCTATCATCTTGGAGTAGGACTGTCAAATAGGCAAGCTGTGCTGTGCAGCATGAGCGGCACTTGCCTGGCCTTTCCTTGAATCCCAGTGGCAAATCCAAGGTGTAGCTGGATTGTTGTCACCTCTCTGCATCAAGTGCCACCATGGCTTCCCCCTCTGCTTCCTGACTCCCCTGTCTAATTAAGGGACTCTTGGCTAAAATAACAGGTTAGCAATAGTGGCTGTGAATTGCTCTGCCCCTGTATTAGTCTGGGCTCTCTAAAGGAATAATAATCATCCTGGGACATGCCCTCGAAGGCCTACGCAGAGGAGTGTTCCTTAGTTGATCCAGACCCAACTGTCACAGTCCCCACATTCACCTTCTTCTGAAGCCTCAGGACCCCCCAGGAGACCCAGAGACTTCATCCAGTGTCTCTAGTTGCAGGCATGAGGTTTATTCCTAAACCAAGAGGGACTTCGACACACTCAGGCCACAGAAGCACTGTGCTCCTATCCAAATAGCACCCTGGAGCTCTTGGTGACCAGTGCCTGATTCCTCCTCTGACTGCCTGCATCCAAGAGCAGCTGCAGATAGCTGGATGACCCTCACATTAAAACAGACTACTCAGAGACCAGTGGTGTCAGAGCTCCTGAGCACCAATTGACTCACAAGCTAAGTAGTCCCTATCCTTGGAAAGCACCCATTTAACCCATTAATCTCTTAGGTATCCACATCTGAGCACCTACAGAAAGCCCAGAGCAAGGCTCTGTTTGTAGAGAAAGTAAACCATAGCACCTGACCCCCCAACTCACCCTCATCTACTGAAAACTGATCTGTGCTCCCAGGAAGTGTCTTCTGTGTGATTTACTATGTCTGTCTGTCTGTCTGTCTGTCTGTCTGTCAACTCCTATCTCCAACTCGTCTCTTTATAAACACCAAACTGGCTGCAAACTCATACCTATCTTCCTGCATTTGTCTCCTGACATTGATTATAGGCATGCACCACCACACTCAGGCCCTCAGTTAAGTGAACTCTAATTGTATGTGCCAGGTCAACAGAGAGAGGGAGTCAGAGGGACTTCTGCCCCTCAGCCAGAGGCACTGAGAATCCTTCACTTGGAGGAGACCCGGGGCAGTCACCCTCAGCAGCAGCTTAAGAGAACACCAAATCGCTTTTATATTCTCCTCTTCTGACAGACCTGCAGGTGGCTTCAGACATTACCCATCAGGTTGTGGCAAAGTGTCGAGTATGTAGGCCCTCTTGTTGTGGAATGTTGGGCAAAGGTGCTTTCAGGGCCTGCTATGAGGATAATTACACAAGCAGACAATTGGCCGGAATTAACAGATAGACAGCACTCAGGTGTGTGCAACAGCTGGGCTACCAGGTGCACAGTGTGTCACCTTCTGTCAGGCTCTGAGTTACTCTGAAGTTGTGGGGAAACGTCTCAGCGGGAGTTAGCAGGCAACTTTATAGATCAGCTCCTAGAAATCGCCCTCAGTGTCACTGTTAACCCCTGGTTCATTGTGCTTGCTGTGCTGGGCACCCCCTACCTGAGTAAGCCATGCCCTTTTCTGCACCAACAGCTTTCTCTGGAGCTGGGATGGGCAACCTATCAGAAAGCAGCCAGGCTGTGGAGACCTTCACCCATGGCCCAGCAACAGATGGCAGGACATTGGGGTTGCATGGGCTTCACACGTGACTTGGGTGCATCCTGGGGATCAGCAAACTCTCAGGAAGGTTGCAGTGCATGGTCCTGCTAGCCATCTGCTACGTCTGGGACAAGGGCTTGTTTATGGGCCTGTCTGGGGTGTTTCTACACCCCCTTTCCTCTTCATCTTCTGAAGTCAAAGTTTTCTGTAATCCAGGGTCCCCAGTCCTCACTAAGGTACCTGCCCAGCACTCACGGTAGAGTGCCAATAATCACAGCTGTCCTTGGAGTTAGCACAGGTGAGAGCTGCCCTGGCTTTGGAGTGGGGACTGAGGAGCAGGCGGGAAAGCACTGCACAGAGCCCCTGGACTCCAGACATTCTGTCCCCAGACTAGGATTTTACAAAAGAGTTTGCCTCCCTTGTGCTACACTTCTCTGTGGTCCCGAATACCCCAGGCTTTCATGCAGATCCCCAAACCCACTGCTTGTACCTGGCCCAAATCCTAGGCCCACAACACTCACCCGGTCACCCTTAATTCCCATGTCGCCTTTAAACCCAGGGAAGCCATCTTCACCCTGAACAGAAACAAACAAACAAAAAAAAATACATCAGTCTACAGAGAAGAACTCCACTCCACGGCACTACTGTCCACTCACAATGGGCCTGCACAACACAGAGCCCCCCAGCCAAGGACAGAGGCAGAAGAGCTATCCAGGGAGGAAACATTCAGCCTGCACGGAAGGAAGCCTGCATACCCTGGGCCTTTACCCATCCCTTAGGCCCGCTGCAGTGTGCAGGATGTACCAAAGCCACAGGCCCTCAGACACCTGTCTCCCCAGAGCCAGCTTAATCTGTTTTCCTGGGCATTTGGGACATTCAGGAACTTCCCTGGTAAGAGAGCATCCCCAGGTAACCCTGTCACATTCTTCCAAGAATGTGATAAGACACATCCTGTCTTATGAAGACAAACAAGACAAAATAAAGCAGTAAAGCTGGGACTCTGGAAACCATCTTCAAAAAGACCCTCCAGTAATAGAGTGTCCCAACGGAATGGGAAATCTGGGACAGAGGGCTTAGAAAGAGTCCTTCTGGGGAGCAAGTGGACATCTGCTCCGAAGAGGATTTGCTTTTCTCATGTATATTCTTGGCTGAATTGTTCAGAAGACAAACCCATTCTCCTGACCCTGCAAGAGAGCCCTAGGGTTCTTCTCTCTCTCTCTCTCTCTCTCTCTCTCTCTCTCTCTCTCTCTCTCTGTGTGTGTGTGTGTGTGGGGGGTGCTCTAGAGATAGTGGAAAATGGAAGAACTTTTTGCTTTCTCTTCCCAAAGGGTGGCCAGGTGGTTAGCAACCCAAGGCACAAGGTAGACTACACAGGATCTACCTCGAGCTGTTCCCAACCATAGCCCTTAAGGCAGCCCCTAGAGAATAGTTTTCAAGCTATCAGATCCCTCAGGAATGGAGGTAAAGAGTGTCCACAGGTACCCAGTGAGAAGCACTGTAGACCTTCCAAGCACAAGCAGATGCAGGTGTCGGGTGCTTGAGCTCAGGCTTGGAAGGTCTGTTCTCACAGCCCTCAGACCCCAGGGTCCCACAGCCTGCCACAAAGGGCAACCACGCCCGGTAGCTACAGGAAATAGGATGGAGCTCAAATGGGCAGATCACATCCATGCCAGGCCTCCTACCACCAAATGGAAGGGACAGAAATGGCTGGCTGCTGCACGGTTCCACAAGGCTCAGGATGTCTCTTCTGCCAGGGTGATTGGGCACTCTGACAATGGCATTCAAAGTGCTGTTATTTAGATTTGTATTAACCAAGATGATCCATATAGGCCTGATATGCAGCCTTGACCATGGCAGGCAGTACCACATTCTACAATGTGGCTTATATGGTAAGTGTCACCAGGCTGGATATGCCTTCACATACCTTGGCTCAGAGCCCTGAGACCCGACTATAAAACTAGATAGATTCTGTGCAGGCATTGTGGGCCTCTCGGGTGAGAACTGACCACCATGAGGACGACTACCTGCAGTGGGCCCTCAGGGAGAGTTGGGTGTGTGTGTGGGGGGGGGGGGGGTGATGAAGGTATGTGGATACAGCCATGTGGCCATCCTAGGGCCTCCTGGGTAGATGGTCTGAGCCAGCCCAGGAGATTCTGACAGTACCGTGGTTCCTTGAGGGTGACATCAATTCCCCTCCTCATTCAAAGGCAACCCCATTGGGTCCTGTACCATGCTCAGCCAACCCACCCTCAAGGGGACAGATTCTTACCTTTTCCCCTTTGGTGCCCTTCAGGCCTCGGATGCCATCTGCCCCCTGTGCAAACAAGAAAAGAGAGTGATCACAAACACGTATGGCCTAGGAGGGTCAAGGGAACAGCTTCCATGGGCAGTATGTGCCAGCCTCAGATGAGCCTTCATCCAACATACCTCCATCTCTGGAAGGAGAGGTATTTCCTGTTCTCTCATTGGTTGACAGGAGCTAATGTGAGGCCTCCCATTGTCCTTGACTCCTACACTGCCCTCTGATTCCTTCTGCATAAACATCCAAACTTTGCCCTGCACAATTACTCAAAGGTCTGATTTTGCCTTTCTAAAGGCCCAAAGCCCCTGCCCACAGTTTCCCAGGCTAATATGCCTGCCTGTGTTAGAACAAGTCCCTCAATCCTGCAGCCAGGAAGAACTCAATGCAGGCAGGCAAGTTAAGATCCTGACCCTTTCTGTGGCCTCTAAAGCTATCCCAGACTTCTACATGCCACAGTTTCCTTACCTGGAAGCGGACTGACAAGAACTCTAGCCTCATTTCTACTGTTGGGAAAGGATGAGCTGAAGGTCCTCAGGGCAGGGCCCTGTGCAGATTAGACATTTAGTACACAATAGCTGTGCACCATCTGTTTGTATTACCTCTGTATTATCATCAAAAGGTGACATGGTATTGCACCAACTAATGTCACAACAATGAGTGTGGTTGGCTTCAGCCCAGGGCAGACCCCATCAAATCCCTGTTAGACACATGTCTAAGGACACACGCCAGGCCCCTTTTCTTCCATTCTCAATGGTCCCAGTCCCTCTGCTGACAGAGGTGACGTCATAAAACCTCCTAACAGATGGAGCCACAGCTTTCCAGTCTATGCCTTCTGACCTTGGGCTCCTGAGAGGGGTAACATTTACCTACATGGACTTCCTACATGGACTCCAGAAGATGCCTCAAGCCACTTCTGCCTAGGATCCCAGAGGAATCACCAAGGCTCAGTTTATTCATGATTGTGGCTGCAGCCTGGGCCTGAGCACCTTCCGGACCCAGGTGCCACCAGCTGCCCTCTGCTGGCCAGAGATCCACATAGGCTTGGTAGTTCCGAGGTTGGGGCTGGGAAGAGCTTTAGAAAGAAGCTCTTTAGAATGGAGATGTAAAGACCCAGGAGACATAAAGACCCTGGGCTTTGATTCGGGAAGGTAAGAGCTCCAAGCCAGATGCACAAGTACCCTGAGATCTCAACCACCAGCAGGAAGGTGAGCTTGGAGCATCAAGAGACAAGCCCATTGTTGACAACATCCCTACTCGGTATTCCATGATGCACTGCTTAGAATGCGCAACAGAGGGGCAAGAGGACAGCTGCTGAACAGAGAAGATCTAGATAGCAGCTGGGTCAGAGCAGCTCTTGTTCACTCATCCAAACACCGAAGAAATGGATATGGGCTGACAGCAGAGGTGCCCAGTCCCTTAGGACAGCAGCTCCTGGTCCTTGAAAGCAGCCGTAGATGGAATGGGCTTACAGAAAGGGTGCTGACTCTAGGGAGTCTGCTCTGTGCTTACTCAAACCTGAATCAATGGTGGGCAGCAAACTGAAAAATGAAGAGGGGCCTAGAGCAGACATGGAGATATCATGACATGTTCACACAGAGTCTGTGAGCAAGGCTTGCCACATGCACCCAAGTAACAAGAGTTTAAGAACATCTGAGGTCCCATGGACCCAGGAAGGTACAGTGTGCCCTGTCTGGCCAGCTGCCTTGGAACCAACAGTTTCCAGGCACTGTTCTTTTCCTGAGATGCCTTCTGGATATCTAGAAGTCTCCACAGAAGAAGGCAGTGGGTGGTACCTAGAGCCCCGCCCACCATCTCACTCTTCCAGGCATCTTTGTGGTAGAGAGAAACAGAGACAGAAGAACCCAGCAGAGATGAATTCTCAAGTCCAGCCCTGCTGACACAGGCCTGCAAACTCAACTACTCATGACCCGGAAGCAGAAGGATTATGAATTTAAGGCCAGACACCCAGGCAACTTAGTGAGATTCTTCCTCAAAACAAAGAGTAAAAAAAAAGGGGGGGGGGGTTATTTAACTTGGTGGTAGAGTGCTCACGAGATGTGGGCAAGCCCCGAGTTCATCTCTTGGTGGGAAGTTGGGGAGGGGGTGAGAGAGGCTGTCTGTTCTTTCCACTTTCTGAGGCTTCAGTGAGAAGAGCTGGGTTGTGAAACAGAAGGAGTTCTAACCAAATGATGGTCCACTTGCACCCTGAACTTGGGCCTCCAGCCTCTATTGCAAAACCCTAGATCGTGGAATTTTTCTTACAGCACATAGGCCATGACAGAACTCTATCTTGGGAAGAAGCTTGGGTAGGAAATAGTCAGATCTCTCTAACCTCATGGTGACAGCTCCCACACCTACCTTTGCTGTGCTGTGGGCCTGGCACTCACGAGGTGGCCAACAACACATCTGTTCTCAAGAGCACAAGGGGAGAGGCTGTTGCTTTCTCTTGTGAAAACTGTCTTAACGCTTGCCTCCCTCTCTGCTCCCAAGTCTAACTGGATTACTCATGTTATGAGTGGATTTTAATCAGATAAATAGATAGATAAGAAGAGCATTCTCCATAAACATTTTGAAGTAAGCATCACTCAGCTTGCAAAGGAAGCCTTACACAATCAGCCATGTCCAGGGACTGCCAAAGCCTGGGGTAGGCGACAGGAATTTGTAAGATAAACATGGGTCGAGCTCCTATACTCAGCACTGTTGCTCAGTTACCTCCCTCACAGCCTTCAGTAGGCACTGTGTCTGGAAAAGGAAGCTTCAGGAGGAACCTGACCTGCCTAAGGCTGCCATCCTCTAGAGGTCGCTCTGGAAACTAGGCTGTCTTCCTTTCTGAGGCACAGAAACAGGGCTCTTTGGGTTCAAGTCTAGACAGGGGTAACGTGCTGAGTGGGATTCCAGACAGTCTCTGAACACTGAGGTCGTGAGTTCTCCACCCTCCACACCCCAAGGCAGCTGTATACTTTGGGTCTGCATCAACACTGGACAGAGAGAAAGTACCACAAGGTACATGGGTGGGGGCAGTGGCCTGGGTCATGTTTACATCAATTCTTCAAACTTAAGTTGTTTTGTGGTGTGCTTGTGCATATGTGCACACTCACAGGGGACACACCTGTGTTTCCCTTCATGTCAGTTTGAAGGAAGAGGTTGGTATCTTTTTCTGCCAGGGGCTGTGGTGGGGTGGGGTCGGGGAGGGAGAGTCTGGAGCTTTGAGATGCTTCAAAGTCCCTGTTTTGGTGAAGGAAGAGTCCCTGTCGACGCTCATCTTCTACACAGGAATGTACCTTTCCCCCCAGGAACCTTGGAACTCAAGATTAAATCATACAGCTCAGAGAAAACTCAGTTAGTGCTGAAGGGACAAAAGGGGACCTTGCTCTCAATATTGCTCTGGCACTCTGTGTCCCATTTAACAAGGTTCCAGGAATTTCTACCAGCAGAAACACGATTGTAAACAAATAGACATCTCTCACAACCCCTGCCTCCTGGGGATTTGAGAGGACACACTAGTCTTTTTCCTCTTCCAGCACACCAGTGGCTCAAAGGACTGTTACTGGGCTTTCCCAGGCTGGCCACGCCCCTGCCTCCCAAGATCCACATCTGTTAGGTGCTAGAGGTCAGCCTGGTATAAACAAATGGTAAACACAAGACGGTGGCTAGTACAGTGACCTGCTTCTTCACAGGTTGACTAGGGGTAATCCCTCATCCTGTAGCAGTCTGTCCCTCTAGCTGGCAGGCAAGATCTGCTCAGACATGCTGTCTGGGGTCCCAGTGTGTGCATCCTGAACTGAGGAGCTAGGCTATTCTAGAGTGGCTGGAGCAGGGCTTAACAACAGAGAAGCTGCCAGGAACCAGCCAGGTCCATACATCCACCCCACCCTGACTTCCATGAAGACCCAGAGCTGCAGACTCCCTCTTACCTTAACTCCTCGTGGACCCGGGTAGCCAATGGGACCCTGGGGGCCGGGAGGACCCTAAAATCCAAAGTGAAAGAACGTTATCTACTTTCAGGTGTGAGTACCTGGGCAACCTCTGTGGGGACCCTAGGAAGCAGCCTTGTAAGAGATGCAGGAGGCCCTGCCTGTGGTCCTCACTGGTCCTGATGTTGATGATAGAGGCAGTGGGTGGTGCCTTTCAAAGAGCAAAAATATCTGAGGACAGTCAGATGCCGTGTCCAGCTTCAGGAGGCCAGGAGGGGATGAGAGGGAGAGGGGTTGCCATGTAATATAAGGAAACACAGCACTGGGTCAAGAAAAGACAGGGTTATTAAAATAGCAGGTCTCCATCCTAGGGAGCTTGAGTTGAGGCAGTTTCAGTGGAGGGCAACAAGGGTATCTTGTCAGGGAAATGGCATCCTGCAGTAGCCAAAAGCCCTTTCCCGTGACTGACCGAAGCTTACAGTCCAGGCACGGCCCCTCCCCCTCCCCCATCCCACGACTCACCCACCCCCTTGCTTAGGAGACCGATACAGAGACTGGCTGCTGCTGCTGAGGCAGGGCACAGTGGGTACCCACCTGGCCTCCTTTTTCTCCTGGAGGACCTTCTTTGCCAGGGTGCCCCTGTCACAAGAGAGAAGGTCTTCATCAGTTAGCCACCTGCTCAGAAAGAGGCCTCCTACCTTAGCAGTATTTATGTCCCAATCCCTCAGCTTTGCCCTCTCCAGGGGGGAAAAATGAAAATCAAGGACTTCTGGACAGGCAACCAAGCCACTTCTAGTCCCTGGACCTCGGCTGATTCATCTGCAAAATGGGAAGAAGTAGTGTGGCCCTGCAGTTAGCTGATCATGGAAGGGACATTAATGTCTGATGATGAGAGTGTGTAGCAGGCTACCCTGAGGTCAGCCTACCCTCCAGGGCAGACTTCACAAGACCACAGGGGAGACTAGGCTCAAGGTCACACTCACCAGATGAACTCACGGGATAATGACCTTAGACAAGACTTCTGGGTCCTGAGTTTCAGGACCAGCAAGGGCCACACGATGTCTGCCAAACACAGCAACTGGCTGTTTGGAGAAACAGCAGGCAGGTAGAGCAGAAAGAAGGCCATCTTGTCACCTGACTGAGTACCTCAGCACTTCAGATTGCCAAAGTCACATCCCAGAAGGTCCCTGAGTCCTGAGAAGCTGAGCAAAGGTGAGAGGTGGCCCTGCAGAGGCACCTGTGTCCTCTGACCATGTCTCACCCACCTACACCTGGACTAATTACATCCTCCACAATGCAGCACAGGCTCTGATGCACCAGGCTGAGCCTGGAGTTAGAGCCACGGGGAGAGAAGAAAGCAATAAGGCTGTGCTCACTTATGGACTTGCAGTCTGACCACTACCTTTTCCAGGCAATGGGGAAGGGTTCAATTCTACCTTGGATACTTTGAAACTATTGTGAATGCTTGAGCAAGTCCCTTGACCTCTCTAGGCCCATGCTTCCTCAGGTGAGCAATGAAAGGATAAATATGTGCTCTAGCTTGAGTGGGTTAAAGATCTGGGGCCCTGTCTCTAGAGTGGAAGAGCTGGGCATGTGCTCCTTAGCTTCTCTTGGTTGGATAACTGCTTTTATAAAGCCCTTAACAAGTGAGTTGGGACACAAAATTCCCATGTGGGAGTCCAGTGACCTTGGGGGGAAACTGAGACACCCACTGGTGGATTGTGGCTGCTGTTCTGGCCCCGAGGACAAGCTGGACCAGCCCCTGCCTTTCAGAAATGATGACCATGCTTGTGGCCGGTCCATGTGCCTTCCACATGCCTAAGGTACCAGAGGTTCTTGCTTGCAAGGCTAATGTGAGACACCAAGGAGAGGGTGTCCCACCACAGGCAGACCTGAAGTCTTCGTCTCAGTGCCCACCCACCACATGGATCTGCTCAGGAGTCAGGGTGGGTGGGCACCATGAGACATCATAAGCCAGGACATGCAGTGACGGTCAGAGAACTCAGATGCCCTCCCTATGTGTAACTCCTTCAGAGGCATGCTGGAAACTGCATGTGCTTACACCGCAGAGAGCCCCAGAGATACCAAGGAGAGATTCCCTAGGTGCTCAGCAAGAACCAAGCAGAGTATGATGGACAGGAGCTGGGACACACCACTGCCATGGCTGCCCAGATGCCTTAGATGGGTCTCAGCTGTGTTCTAGAAGGAAGCAACTGCAGTAGAGAGGCCCAGGGCTCATTTGGTAACCATGAGGCTGGGGAGAAGAGAAGAAAATGTAACACTGACAAATCTTCCTGCTGTGCAAGGCTAGGCTGTGCTCTTGCTCTCTCTCTCTTTCTCCTCTCCCACTGCACATTTTCCCAATATTTTACGGTGAATGTTACTTTCATAATGGAAAAATAATAAAGCTTAAATTATTTGTATTTGATATTTTTCTGATTAAAAAAGTAATATATGTTCATTGTAGACAATTAGGAGAGCAGAAACGGAAATTAAACTCCTCCATAGCCCACCATGCAGAGCCACGAACGAGGCTGGTTGGGGGACACAGGCTTCCAATCCATTTCTCTCTCTCTCTCTCTCTCTCTCTCTCTCTCTCTCTCTCTCTCTCTCTCTCTCTGTGTGTGTGTGTGTGTGTGTGTGTGTGTGTATACAAAGCGGGCAGGTATAATAGGATCCGCATTTAATATTGACTCATGAGCACTTTCTCCACACCTTGGGTAGATTTTCACATTTTATTTTTACTGGCTCTATTTACCCATCATTTTGCTGTGTGCTCTGGGGTATTAATCACATTTCAGGGTACTGGATAGGATGTAAAACACACACACTCTCTCTCCCTTCCCCTCTCCTCTCTCTCCCCTGTCCCTCTGTCCCTCCATGTGTGTGCATATTTATGGGCATGTGTATACATGTATGTGAGTGCATGTAGGGGCCAGAGGTTGGTATCAGGTGTCTTTCTCAACTACTCACCATTGTAACCTTTAAGATGGATCTCACTGAACCTAAAACTCTATATACGGGTTGGCTGTAAAGGCCCAGGGATATGTCTCTCTTCTTTCCCACAGTCCCAGAATGTCAGGCTGCACTGCCATGCCCAGCCTCTATGCATGCCGGGCTAAACACTTTCCTAACTGAGCCATCTCCCTGGCCTGTCAATCACTCTTTCTTCACAACCAAAACTAAAGAAATACTGGAGGAAAACAGTCTCAGCACAAGCTGCCCTCTTCAAGGTTTATCAACAGTAAGCTGCTTTCATAAGGAAAGCCATCCATCTTCCCTCCCTTCCAAACACAGACAGCTGCATCTGTTTAGGGTCCCCATGTCTTTCTGGCCTACCTGTTGTCTTTGCGCCCTTCACAGGCAGAAACCAGGCCTCTCCCACAGCATACTTTAAAACTTCAGGGTTGGAGCTGACAGAATGTGGAATCACCTAAGAGGCAAACCTCAGGGCATGACTTCAAGGGAGAGTCTAAATTAGGTTAACTGAGGGTATCATCTTCCTATGGGCTGAGGTTCTGGACTGAAGAAAAAGACCAACTCAAGCAGAGCACCAGCATCCACCTCTCTGCTTCTTGCCGATACAATGTTACCAGCTAGCTGCTCCATCTGCAGCTGCCTGTGACTTCCCTGTTGTAATGGACTGTGCACCTTCAGACTGTGAGCCACACCTACCTTAAGTTGTTTTTGTTCTGTATTTTGTTACACAAAAAAGAAAAGTAACTAATAGAGCCAGGAACAGAGAAGAGTGTCTCCAGGGCAGCGGGTTCTGGGTACCACACTCACAAGAAGTAAAAGGAGACCATGCTCCGGGACTTGACGCTAAGGGGAAAGGGGCATTCAGTGTGATGAGAGGAATTTAATTCCAGGCCAGAACCAGTCAGGTCTATGGAGGCCAGAGACCTGACTGGTTATGGAGAGGGTGTAGCTGCTCTCTCTTCCCTGCAGGAGAGATGTGACACACTGCAGTAGACTTCCATCTGTGAGCATCACCTACAGGAAACAGGCACTAGGAAGCCATGGTCCTGTGACCAGTGCTGGCCAATGGGGATGGACGGAGCCATCCACTTGCCACTTCCCTGACCTCAATGTCTATTAGAAAATGTGTCATTGACACCACTTGTGCTTTGGGTATGTATGTATGTGTTCACGCACACACGAACTAAATGACAATTCAAAGGACAGAAATGACACACTGAGAAATACCAGTCACTCAGCTCCCAAACTCCCTGTCATGTCCACATAGAAATGGGAGTGACTAAACTTATTTGCTCAGGCCAACCAAAAACAATCTAGGGTCTGGAATTCAGTGGCCCAAGTGACCCTTAGTGTGGAGTGGAGGTGACAGCTGACAGTGAACCATCCCAGCACATTAGCACACCCAACATCCCCATTTAGTTTTTTTCTTTATACGTTTGCATGTGAGTGTATAATGTACATGTGTGTGTAGGTATGTGTATATAAATAATGTATGTTTACATGTAAACACATGTATATGTGCAGGAGCACACGGAGGCATGGGGCTGATGTCAGGAGTCATCCTTGGCACTGCTCCAGCTCGTTTTGCAGACCCAGAGTAGTCTTGCCAGGCAGCTTGTTGTGGTGAGTCCCCCCATCTCTGCTTTCCAGAGCTGGAATTGTATGTGCGCACCATGGCCACCCAGCATTTACATGGGGTCTATGGATCTGAACTCTGGTCCTCACATTTGTGCTGCAATCCCTTCCATGCCCCTGAGGCATTTTCTCAGCCACCGCCCCATCTACCCCTTGCATTTATGTTTTAATGGTGTTATTAAAATAATAAATGAAACTATCATAAATAATTCATGTATCTCATCTTGCCTTCTGCAATAGATTCCTTGAGTTTCACTAAACACAAAAGAGCACACAAAGTGGGAGGGGAGAAATTGGAGGGTGAGTTTAATAATTTACTTTAAAAATACTTAAATTAAATTTAAAATTAAAAAACTTTCAAAGCAGAGGGCATCTTCAGTCAGAATGGTAGGTGTGGATAGATACACACACAGAGAGACACACCTGTGCACTTACGCACGCACGCACGCGCCTGCTCGCCTAACTGCTTCCTCTTCCCTGCTCCTCTATTTCTGCACAGCCCGCTCCCCAGGCTGGACCTGTCGCTCACTTGCTATTTCCAGGCGCTGTCTAATCTAGCTCCCAGCTGCGCTCACTGTAGACGCATTGCCCACCCCCAGCAGCCTCCCCACCCCCAAACTCACTGTGTGAACACTAAAAATACCTCTGGCACACCCTGCCCCTCATTTCCGCACCAGGGACAGGTGTGATGGCTTGGAGCCCAGCCCAGTACTCATCACAGTTTCAAACATGGTGCTAAGTTCAGGGGGACTAATTTGCACACCCTAACAAGTAAGTACTGCTCCCTCTATGTAGTCACACCCCTTCATGACAGGAACACAGTTTGAAAGCTTGTCCAGCAGAGACCAGAGCACATGATCTTCACCCACAGTGTCTCTGGGCAACAATGCTCCCAGTGCCCCTCTGGGGAGGAGAGGAGCTTCCTAGAGAGAGAGGGACAGGGTAGGGGGGGATACTACTCACCGGGGGTCCATCAGCACCTGGCATTCCTGGGAGACCTGGTTTCCCCAGAGGACCCTAGTGCAAACAAGACAGTCTGTGAGGAACATTTCTGATGTTTATTTCTTTCCGAGGATGTCCAATCCTTCTCTATAGACCCCCCAAAGTAAATACTCAGACATTGTCACTCAGGATGCTTGCTGTGGTCCTTGTCCCAAGTATCCAGTTCTGCCTGGACCCAATGAGGTGCCTCCTCCACCAGAACCTTCAGTTCTGCTATGGGATTACCTCCAGCCCCATCTCCTTTTTCCTTTTCATCCCCTGAGATGCTGTTGTCCTGGGAGCCTTCTGAGGTTGCTCCTGGAACAGCGCCTTCCTCAGATTCCCCACTAGCACCCATGGAATCCCTCCCATGGCAGAGCAGGGCAGCCACAGGGCCACCAGGCCACCATCCTGTGACATTCTTAACAAGGTCCAGGTCTACCACAGCCTGGCTGACTGTATTTCAATTAGCTCTCCCAGGATCTGGATGCCCTCAGAGCCATCTCTGTAGTGCTTCTTGCTGGTCAAGACCTAGACAGTTTGCACTTCCTGAAATAACCCATACCTGGGCTCTGTGAGGCTGTTGGAAGGGTGAGTGTCCCAGGACATGATAAGTACTAGAAGTCTATGTGCCAAACTTACCAAAACTCATCTAAGTAAGATGCCCAGTTTAAATTCTGATAAATGGCACATACTTCATACTCAACAATGTGTGCTGGAATGAAGATTGCCAAAATTGCCACCTCTATACATAGATGGAGAGCAAATGGATGTATGGATGTATGGATCAATTAATGAGAAAGACTTAGCATCCTCCCTGAGGCTAATATGCTTCATTCCCAGAGGGCTAAACTTCAGGAGAGCAAGGTGCACATGCCTGCTCGTGAAGAGCAGCAGGTCCCTCAGGCCTGCACAGAAGTATGGCCCATGAAGAAGGCAGTCCCTCTTCACACCTCCATCTGTCCCACCTACCTTTTCTCCTGGAGGACCAATGGCACCCTGGGGACCTGGAAGACCCTAGGAAGAAAACCCAGCAGAGGAATGAGAGGACTGGCCAGAGACCCCTCCTCACCCTCCACCATCCTCCCAGTGACCCCCCCCTCCAGGTACCAAACATGTTAGTGGCAGAGCTAAGTCTGTACTTCCCAGACACTTGACTGGAACCTGTGTCCCACCCCTGATGCCCCCGAGTCACCTTTCCTGAGACACTTACCTGGGCACCAGGATTACCCTGCTGTCCTGGGGGCCCAGGCTCTCCCTGAGGACCCTATAAAAACAGATGCAAAGGTCCTGAGAAGAGGTTTAGGAACCACACCCCATTTTGGGGAAATCCCATTTTCACATCTCATCTTTTCCACCAGTAACCCCAGGAGTTGATGTGTGAGAACAGCTTTGTAGAAAGGGCATCTGCCTACTTTCAGAGGCAGATCCTTACACCCAAAGGGCACGTGGGCTGGCACCTAGCATCCCGATGTCCATCAAGGTGAAAGTGTGATAGGAGTTGACCAGGCAATACTCTATTGGTAGAAATGTGCACCCTTGACATAGACATAGAGCTAACAGACTCATCTGGTAGAAATGCCCTCTGACTCCTAGCTGAGCTGATTTTGGATAACAAATATCAACTTGGGGTTCTGACATGAGGCTTTGCCACCAGAGGGCAGCACCGAGCCGTGGGCCAGAGGCTAAGGCGCCCGCTCTCCTACCCCAAATTCTAGCAGATGCGGACTTCCACAGCCAGGCATGGACTGTGCCCACAGACCATCACTAAAAGCCAGGTTATGTGACCCCTGGGACTCACCACATTTCCTTTGGGGCCAGGCTGGCCATCCATACCCGTTACACCCTGCAGGAGAGTTATAAAGAAAAAAAGGTGTTTTCAACATGGAACAACCAACCCCACTTCACTTGGACATGAGCCCAAGGTGACGACAGGGTAGTCTCTAGGGAAAGGTCAGACTCGACTGTCCACCCCTCACAGTTGGGACTACTAACCCTCACAATAAGGTAGCCTGAGCCATCAGGCCCCGGCACCCTCATATGAGCAGACCCTGCATTTTAGAAAAATCTCCCAGAGAGTCTGAAGAGGGTAAGGGTAATCTCACCCACCAAAAACAGAGAGCCCCAATCAACACCAGGAGCCTCTTCCTCCTTCCCAAAACCAAACCCCCAAAGATGCTGGAAGGCTCTTAATCAGAGGGACAGTGTGGCATCCTGATGTATTGCTATGACAGAAAAACAGCAGCAGCAGCAGCAGCACAGCAGGTGCTGTGTGCAACAATGGGGGTAGAAAGGTCTAAGGAGCAGCAAGGCCAGCTGCCTGAGCACTATGCATTTTCTGGTTCATAATATTTGGACATGAGTGACCCACAGCCCCTCACACCTACAGCTGGAGTACACCAAGGTCAGCATGGCCCTGGTGCTGCTAGCTGGGTCAGAGAGTTTCTGGCGCTATACTGTGTACACATGCGCCAAGAGGTGACAGAACTTACAGGAGGTCCAGGAGGGCCAGGGGGGCCTTTTGGCCCAAGCAGACCACGTGGTCCCTGCAAGAAGAAAAGGTGAGGAAGGATGCTACCCGGCTGGAGGTGTAGCCTGCTCGTCTGCCCTGTACAGCCCACGCCCAGTACCCAGTGCCCAACTAGAGTTCAGCTGATGAATCCAGAATCCTGAGACACATGCCATGATGCCCCCCACTTTCACTCACCCCATCATCCTCTCTACCTGGACACTGGGGATCAGGAGCAGGGTGCTCCTGGTATGGAGGGGCCCTGCAGGGCATCAGGGGTGTCCTCAGAGAAGTGGTCTTTCCTGCCTGCCTCTGATACTCAGGAAAGTAAGCCCAAAATCTCTCCATTGAAAACTCATGAGGTTACATTGTACTGCTGGGTCCCGCGTTTATCACTGAGTCTTTATTCTCCCTCCTCGGTGACATGCAGTGTTGCCATTTCTTGGATGAAAGAGTGCAAGGGAGCAGGGAACAGGTTCCGAAGACAGCAGGCTTGCAAGGAACTCCAGGGCCTTGTAGGGGATAGCTGCTTGGGAGAGCCACAGTCTACCTTCCCCTCCTCTGGGCACTAAAGGGCTATTCCTAATGCCTGCATCCTACACTAAAGGCCTGGCCTGAGGTGCAACTGAAGTCTGGGGTGGGTGGGGCTCTAGGAGAATGGTCCACCTTGGAAATGATAGGTTTTGCTCAAGGCACTTGGATCTCAATTGCCCTTGATTTTGACAGAACCTTTTAGATTGGGGGTGGGGGAGGAGGGAACAAACAAAACAAAACCCAACCTCTCCTCACGTTCTCTGCGTCTTAAATGCTCCCTTCATTATTTTAATACTTAGTCTTATAAATGTTTTCGAGACAGTGATAACCCAGAAGGCACCACTTAGATGTGTGTTAAGGAGAACAAGGCTGACGGCTCCTCTTCGGTGGCTAATCAGACGTCTAGGGTATAATTCCATCCCAAATGAACCTGAGCACGCCGACCCGTGCTCTGCCCTGCGTGGCATTTAAGGTGAAGCTCATCAATTAGCTTCACCAAATACAAACGGCCGCCTGACTTGGATAACGAAGGTAGGTTTTTGAACATCAGTAAATGCAGGGTAATTAATGTCCTTTTGCTCTTGTGAAAATCTGCTTTAAGCCTAAACACAAGTTGGCTGGTAGAAGGCAGTTTTTCCTGCAGTGGGCCGGGCACCACCCTGTAGGGTGCAGTTGCCAGACCTGTGACAGCACCCACTATGGCTGCTGATGGGATGTCTGCCACGGCACCTTGAACACCTAACACGATGCCCTCGATGCCCATCATGTTACTGCTATGATTCTTGCAGAACACCCACTATCTTGTGTCTTCCTGTCTACTCTGACACACTTGGGTATCCACCACGGACCCTCTGAATGCTCTCCATGTTGCACATGGGCACCCAGCATAATTCCACTGGAGTTATGTTGCCCCTGGGCATTTGCTACAGCTCTTTGGGGCCCATCTTCCTCCTGTAGAAAGGGTCAGTATACATTCTCTAGAGTTGTCCAGCCCCTGCAGTCCTCCTTCTTTTCTTTCCTGGGCAAATGTTACTTGCCTCTTTCCCCAGACCAAGTTCTCTAAGCTATTCCACACCCATCAACTCATGACTGTGGAGCTGAGGCCTAGGGTCCCACCCATTAGCGACTTACAGGCTCCCCAGGCAGCCCCCTGGGCCCAACTTCTCCATCGTCACCCTATGGAGAAAGAAAAAAAAATGTTTAGAAACAAGCATTGAGGCCTGGGTATCACCTGGCTCACACACACACACACACACACACACACACACACACACACACACACACACCACAGTCGGACTCTGCTTGCTCCTCAGGCAGACACTAATGTGTTAATGCTGGCTCCATTGGAGAGGTTCCTGTCTTCATTCTGGAGCTACAAGGGTGCAGCTGCTGCAGGGAGCCACAAGGATTGGAAGCAGGTCCTGCTTTCCAGCTACACTCACAACTGCAGCAAGTGCAGTTAGGCAGACACTGAGTTCAAGGCCTCGGCCACCCTCGTGAGGAACAGAAACCGAGGAACAGGGCAGCAGTGGAGAAGCAGAGGAGCCCCAGACAGACTTCAACGAGCTCGGGGTCTACCAGGGTCCAAACCCATCCAGTGGCAAGCTTTCCTGCCTGACTCCAGATGGGATGGCTGCTCTGGTTCACCAGGTCACACCTGGGGCTGCTAGCCAGGATGCTGCTTTCTACCACAGAACCCAGCTCTCCTGCCTTCCTCAAACACAAAAACATGCATGCTCACAGAGCACCTGCCAGCATACATGTCCATGTGTGCCTACATTCAATAACGGTGCGGCTACACATATAACATGCATATG
>JADRCD010176888.1:7651-29660 GCA_019843815.1 Montemys delectorum
AGAGAGAGAGAGAGAGAGAGAGAGAGAGAGAGAGAGGAAGTGTCTTACATCTGTTGTAAGCACCTACTACTCTGTCTATCTTAATGGCTTCCCTGAGTCCAGTCTTAGGCACTGAATTTTGAAACTTTTGATTTCTCTCCTTTGGCCACTGTCCAGCTCTCACTACCTTCCCAGGGTTCTCATCTCTACTAGAACAACTAGAGATGCATGTGTTTTTCCCTTACTCTGGCTTCCACTTGGGCCTCAGATTCCTGCATCTCTAAGTCTGTCTGTTTGCTTTTGCTTGGGTATGATTTCACAGTGTCCACCCATTCTCACCATGTTGTGATTTCTTTACAAATACAAAACACAACAAATTTGTGAGGTACAGATTTTTCTCTCCATATCAATGCAACATAATCTGCACATTTTAATTATTTAGTAGTAAATAAAGGGCACAAAACTAAAACATTTCAGAAATAAGCATGCACATAATCAGTAAACAATAATAAAGTAAAAACATATTTCATATAAACTCTGTTATTGTTATATATTGTAATATTTAAACATTGAATTCTACTCCAAATTTTAATTTTGTTTCTATAATAATAATGGTCATAAAAATATATTTATCCTGGCTATACCAGGTGACATTATTTTACTATGCTCTATCATAGAATTCAAAATGGAGTGCATTAAGTTTAATTTCATATTAAATAGGTTTTAAAGAATATAATTAAAGTTAAGGGCAAGCAGACAATGTGTCTGGAATAGATTTCTCAGAAGTAGATAAATATCAATGCTAAGTATGAAGGGCATTGAGTTTTAGGTTTAATAAGGATGAAAAGCAATGAAAAATGAAGCAGTCATGAAGAGAAGATAATCTTATCAAATATGCCTCAACTATTTTTATTTTACTAAAGATAATGTTTTCCTATTTCTTCTACTCTTATGAAAATTGAATTTTTAATTAAATTCATAACAAGAATGAATAAATTTGCAAACTACTTGCTAACCTCAAACTTTATGTCACAAACATTCTGGTTGTTAAAACAGGTACACAGAAACCTTGATGTGATATGAATATCAGGCTAATGAACCGATAAGATTAAGCCACTAAGATGATTATATATGAATGTCTCATTTACTTAATGTTTACATAATTAAGCATAATAAAACTATATTTAAAGCCAGAAATACTCAGATATAGGCATTTTAAAGTGCAACGTATTTTTCAACTATACTTCTGTTGTGGTTAAGGGATCATTGATATTAGAACTTATTCACTGGTAATTTCAATTTATGGTCCAGTTCTATTTTCTTTTTTTACAAATCTAATTTTATTCATTCACTCTCTATTAATTTAAATCTGGGATGGGTACAGCATCATCACATCGATTCTGTGTCCAACGGCCTTTGCAGGAAGGTTGCTTGGAATTTGGAGCGAACCATCCCACTGTTTCCATGGGTCCGAGCTACTTTCCCCAGATCACTCTGGTTTTGTTCGGTTTGCCTCCAGGAGTCACTGTATTCTTTTTTGCTTTATACACATACTCACATCTCTAGCCTAAATAGAACTCACTTTCATCTCAGGCAAAAATGTAGAGAGCTGCACTCGAGCTGGCAGCCACCATTACAAGATGGTGCCGGCATCCGGTGTCTTCTCCCTGTAACAAGTAGTCTGCGCATGTGCCTAGGGCCAGAGAGCGCCAAGTCACAGCCTATCCCGAGGCGTCTCATGAGGTAATGAGCAAACAGCCAATCAGAGGTGAACACGATGCTCCAGGGTGTATATAAGCAGTACATTTCCAGGGCTCGTCCTCTCCTCGCCACATGGTAATAAAGGTTTGCTGCAGAAGGATCCTGTGTGTGTCCGTGTGTTCCTGCCGGCGGGAAAATAGCGCGGGCCACATTTGGTGCCGAAACCTCGGACTTCGCCATCACTGGCACCACTGAGGAGACCCCTGTTTTCGGGGAGGATTCAGAACTGCAGGACAAAGGTAAGCTCTGAGAGGCATGTTTGGTCTTGATCTATCTCATCTCTCCCCACAATTAGCTGGTACTGTGGAGGCTCTCATTGTCATTGTGGCAGCGCTCATTCTCTTCCTTATGGTTTCGTTTTGTTTTCACCGGTTCTCTTGTTAAATTCTGCCACTGCTTGGCATGGTTAGTCGGACGTAGATAGGCCGCCATCTTGTAATGGTGGCTGCCAGCTCGGGTGCGGCTCTCTACACAAAAACGCCTTCAGTTTTAAGAAGGGCCTGTGCTCTCTTTGGTTCTAGAGACCTCGCTCATAACTAGCAAAACTGACCTCACACCACAGCCTCCCAGGCAGGCTTGCTTTTAGAACTCCTGGTCCCAGCAGGCCGCCACAGGTGCCAAGATGGCAGAAAGGGCTATTTCTTATTTTTTAAGTAAGATTATTACAGTAATTATAAAACATGTACATTAGTCATTATTTTTATTTTTATTGGTTATTTTCTTGATTTACATTTTAAATGTTATCCCCTCCACAAACTCTCTACTCCATCCATCCTCTCCCTGGCTCTATGAGGCTGCTCCCCCATCCACCCAACCATTCCCACCTCACCTCCCTGGCATTCCCCTACACTGAGGCACCAAGCCGTCACAGGACCAATGGCCTTTCTTCCCATTGATACCAGATAAGGCCATCCTCTGCTACATATGCAGCTGGAGCCATGGGTCCCTCCATGTGTACTCTTTGGTCAGTGGTTTAGTCCCTGGGAATTCCTGGGGGTCTGGTTGGTTGATATTGTTGTTTTTCCTATAGGGTTGCAAATAAAAAGAAGCTAAACTTAAGATTTTAACAGAGAATGACAGGATAGGCTTCACTGCTGTGTTGTTGACTCTGTACTTCATCACTTGCCATGCCTGGCTTCCAACCTGAGCTCTCTTCACTCTGATTGCTGGGTTCCTAGGTTCTTCAAACTTAGATTGTTCTGAGATCACATATTAGTAGTTTCAAACACCAGAAATATTGTGAGTGACCTCCAAAGTAATCCAAATCCATATATGGCTCCATATAAATATACACATTTTTAGAAGATTTCACGTCAGTTACTTGAGCTTCCCTCAATTCACATAGAAAAATGTGCAGTTTTCAGGAATGACTCTCAATAAATTACCTGCTATTTCATTATTCCATGTTTATGTAAATTGCATTTATACTCAATTAGCTTATTTACACTATTTTTAAAAGATTTATTTTATTTATTTTATGTGTATGAGTACACTGTAGCTGTACAGATGGCCATGAGCCAGCATGTGTGTGGCTGCTGGGAATTGAACCCAGGACCTCTGCCAACTAGTTCGCTCAATCCAGCCTCACTCGGTCTGGAGTAATTTACTATAGCTGTCTTCAGACACACCAGAAGAGGACGTCTGCTCTCATTACGGGTGGCTGTGAGCCACCATGTGGTTGCTGGGATCCGAACTCAGGAGCTTCAGAAGAGCAGTCAGTGCTTTTACCCGCTGAGTCATTTTGCCAGCCCCTTTATTTACACTATTAAAGCATAATTTTAAAATATATTTATTGAGTTACTAATTCTTTCTCCTGAGTCCTTTCCATTTCTCTCTCTGTTGTTATAAGCAACTGTCTAGGTCTGTACTTTTCTCAAAACTTTTCATTTTTCTGTTTGAAATATTTTACACATACCATTTTAAAGGTCTAGAATGCCTTTTTGAAAATGGCAACCCAAATAAATGATTAAAAAAATTTTCATAAATAACTATCATATCACAGACATGACAATTGAATTACTTCATCATATTAAAAGATAACCTTTGATTTAAACATGAATAACACATCTTATAGATATGCTTCTAGCAAACAAAAGAGTTAAAAAAGCTAACAAATTTTGGAAGGTCTTTTGCCAGACCCAGTTAATAATGCCAAACACTTATCAATTAATCATTCATATCACGAGAAAACAAACTTTTACCACCATTTTCAGCAAGTATACATTCTCCCTTGAAAGCAGGCTTTTAGATGGTAAACTTGTGGGTAAGGGAAACATAGTTTATTTTTATTAAGATCATTAATGAACAATAAACTCAGTAACTTCTATTTGCTCATTCTAGAAGTACCTCTCAATTAGGATAATAGTGTAAAGTAAGCATATGCATTCTGCATTAGATATGAAACAGTTTAATGATCAAAAGGCCACACATCTTTAGGATTGTTTGATCCAGGGAAGAAAAATATTTTTGCTCTGTTAGTCAAAATATATGAGAGAGCAAGTAACTTCAAAGTGTAAGATCATTAAGCAGCAGCAATTAATCACATGAGTTAAACATTGTCTTCTAATGAATAATTCCATAATACAAGGTATATGAGTAATTTCATTACTTTTGTCTAATTCTGTATAAAAATGCAGTGTTTATTCTATCCAATACAAGGCTTAGAGCATCTCTTGCTTCTATTATCTTTTAAATATTTATCAATATATCTTGATTCAAAGGCATATGACTTGTATGTGAGTATTGCTATTTTATCGGTCACTGTGCACAATGATTACATTGATTACTTCTGCATCTTTATGAAAGGCTATCACTCTTTGAAAGGCTCTTTTACATTATCCACCCCTTTCTTTCTAGTTTTATATTAAAGTTATGCTTAAAAAATTATAATATTGGGATCATTTGAAATTGTATTTAATACTTGATATTTTTCATTACAATTGTTTTTAATGTATTTAAAAACAAGCCGATGATAGATGGAGGAAGATAGATAAAATAAAGGGTTTTAAATGCTATTCCTTATGATTTAATAACTGTGTATTTTTTAAATTACTTTGTTTTGGCTCTATGTTGTCATTATCCCTTATACCATTTGTAATTTTGTCAGTATGTTATAACCCCTTTGAGTCCATTTGTAAAAGTTAAACATCTCTTATTATTTACCATTTCACTGAAATTGCTAGATTATGGGCTGGAGGTGCTTCTCTGCAGATAAAGCATTTGCTTCCTAATCAGAAAACCCTGAGATCAGTGCCCCAGGGCGCGTGGTAGCTGAGCACTGTGGGCTGGCTGTCATCCTATCACTGGGGAAGCAGAGAGAGGGGAACCTAGAACAAGAAAGGAAACTAGAAACATCAGCGAGCTCTGGGTGTAACTGACAATACCTATGTAGTTGAACAAAATGGAAAGCCATCCAGCAAGACATTGAGATTCGCTGTTGTGACTTCACAACCATCTAAAAATTGTGTACTCCTCCACACACACACACACACACACACACACACACACACACACACAATTTCAGACACATATTCACATCACACACATGTGATGATATTTCATCATAGGATTATATTTCATTCAGCCTCGAGGAGTTTCAACTTAAGTATTTTCCATTGCCCTAATTCCTTTTTTTTTCTTTTGTCTGTTTATTTACTTGCTCTTTCTTTGGCTATGAACTAAATAGGATCCTCTGCTGCAGGGTTGTGTCTCCCATGTCTGCTCCACCACAGGCCATGGCCACTTGGCGAGGCAGAACGCAAGGTGCTTACTCCATGCCTCTGCCAGGGCAGGTGTGCTGGGCTTTAGGGAAGCACCAGGACACCCCTCTAGAGGAGAGGAAGCACAGTTTGAGACATAGGACAGCTGGGGCTGGTTCTTCTGTCCCCAGGCCTGTGACAACGCCAGAGCCATGCAGTTTTCAGGTTCTTGGACATCTAGGCACCACTGGGAGTCAGTGAAGAGCTGAGAAAGGAATTGGGGACTCACAGGCTGTGTCTGTCCCAGAGCTGGGGGTTGCGAGGTGAAGGGGAGCTCCTGCCCGTACCACAGGGAAAGTCTTCAACTTGATAGTAGTTGGCATGGTGGTAGATGTGATTGGGAGTGCAGAGAAGCCTTCTATGGGAGATTAAACTGTGGCTCTACAGGCAAAGGCCTTTTCCATGGCTTCCCACTGCAGATCCCAATGAAAAGAGATGGTCAATGGTTCTGAGAAATTTATTGTCATGGCAGAAAGATGTGTAAAACCATACCCCACTTTTCATTGTGGGCCTAAGATTAAATACCTTTTTCAGGAAGGAATGTCTAGGAAAGATTTCTTATTGGCTACACCCTCCAGGTCCCTTGGTACCTCATTAGTGTGGAGACCTTTGTCTTGAGCCTATTTGACCAAAGATCACATCTCTTTTCCTATTGTCTTGATCTTCAATGTTAGGGATGCCTCATCTACATCTGGAAGCATCTTGGGGTGCTGCCCTTAAATGACTGATGGCCACAAATTCATGGGGGCTGTGGCTATATGACAGGGGCCTTGTGCCTCAGAGCAGGTGAAGTTCCTACTGCCCCTTCAGGCTCTCCAGTGCTTCCAAGACTTTAGCTCAATGAGGACCAGGGTATCTCTCATGGTCCACTTGTCCACTCTGCAAGAGCAGAAAATGCTATTAACCATTGACCTACCTTTATAGCCCTGGGAACTAAGCCTTTTGTCATCTTCTCCAAGCTAGAAAATGAAATGTCTTAAATATAAAACTTAGATACAAAACTTTAATATATAATTATCTAAACTGGACTATTTTTAGCATCCTCTTGATTGCTCTCTTAAAAAGTTAACTTAATGCATGAATGGCTGGGTTTTGTTTCATTTCAGCAGGTGCTAAGTTGGGTAGGAGTTATTGCTCTTTTAATAAGAAGAAATAGGTGTTTAGGAAGTGATAGAACATTGTCAAGGCGATCAGTAGAACATAATAACAGTTCATATTTTAGTGCAGATGCTGTACTATCACCTTCTTATGATTTTTTATATCTGACATTATTTATAACATCCTATAAATGATGACTTCACAGCTATGCAGTAGTTTATAATTGATATTGCATATACTAACATTTACTCTGGTATAATTGTTAGAACAAAATTCTTTCTATTTTTTTCCATTATAGCTAACTCACAACTTGTGAGTTATACATTGAACTATAATCACAATTTGTGTTCACCTGAGAATAAAAGTTAAGATACAATATGACAATTTCTTTTAAACTAATGTTTACTTTCAATCATAAAATTCCAAATAACCTCATATTATACTGAGCTGTGCTCAGGAAAACTATACTTCACAAACAAAGTGCAACAAAAGAAATCAAGTGGTTCTATTTTTTTCCTAAAAATAAATACTACCTGGAGAACTGAAATCTGTGATTTTTTTTGACTTTCAGCCTTGCACTTGAAGTTTGATTGACTAATGATCAAAAACAGTTATCAAATGTGGCATACTAGACAAGCAAGGTAAAGGAAATCAATTATTCTGTAAGAAAAGTGATTAACCTTGAGTCTATTTCATCATTTGTCCATTAATGTTAATTGTGGACACTGTGGTCCTTGGAGTCCACCATTTTTTGTGAGTCATAAACATTATTACCACTTTTTATAGTACAGATGGATTTACTAACAAATGCAATTCTTGTTTCCCATAATTTTCTATTGATTGCAAGTTTATTGTTAACAAAAGCAAAATTGTATTATAAATATTATTTCTACCTTAGTTAATTCAGGTTCTTAATGTATACAAGGTATTGTTTGTGATCCATTTAGAAAAATGTAGAGTTCTACACCAAAGTATTGATATTTTCATTAAATTATATATTATATAGTCCAATTTCTAAGGCATTCATTATTAAAAAAATTTAGTATTTAAAAATCAGATTGATTTGATTTAAGAAATTTAGATGTGCATAGTTTTATTTATAGCTTATATGGGTATATTTGCCTCCATTATTTTAAATTTATAATAATAAAGTTTTAAAAATAAAATTAAATATTTAAAATGGAAAAATATAAAAAGAAGTATCTTATTGAACACAGAATTAATTTTTTTCCTCAAGTCATTTAGAGGCAATTATACTATTTGGGGCTTTAAGGGATAAGAAAAATTTGTTTTCTAAAATACTAGTTGCCAAAGTCTATAATAGTTTCACAGGACTTCAAATATATTGATTTATAATGTTCTAACTTCAAACAATAATACATAGTGTTTCTTAAGGGTTTGAAATATAAATATTGTTTTAAAGTGGTGAACATATGAGAATGAGAAGTTTTATTAATTTTTGTTTCTTTCCTTCAATGCTGGCTGTTCTGGAGGCTATATAATTTAGTGGAGACTCAAATATCATGAGTATCTCTGTCTACTTGCATATATGAAATCAAAATAATTCCTTAACTTGTTTCTTTTCTGAATAATCATTTTACCACATTTTATAGGCTACTTTGTGAACTATTCAAAACATAGAATAAATCAAAATAATATGAGACAATGATGAATTATACATAGAAATGTAGTTATCCATGAGAATTTTATGAAAGTTATTATGACCTTCTCTGAAGATGGGGAAAGAACTCTCAAATCTAAAAGAATGTTTTATTCAAAGAAAATGTGTCAGAGCCTCCCAGGTGAAAAATTCCAGGTAAAAGCTGATTCTGACTTGGTAACATAACTTGAGTGTGATCTCCCCTAATGCAATGTACTAATCATTTCTGAATAAGATAGTACCATATTATAATTTTGTATGTGATTAGTAAGCTGCTTTGATTTAAAGAAATATTAAAACCTAATGTATATCTTGACATAAATATGGCTTTGGTAATTTTGTTCAGTCATAAAGAAAATAGTGGCGAAATTTATTTATCTAAAGCATTTTTATAATATTATTGGTAGTATTGGTTTAGTCCTAATACTGTGATTAGAATGAGATAAATAAAAACAACAGGCTAATTCCTTTAAAAAAGACATATTGTATGTCAAAATTATGTTTTTGGTTAAATTGTTCCTTAACCTATTTTACTTCTGTATAATTTTTCAAAATAGAAAAAGGAAGGCTATTAAAAGTTTAGAAACAAAGCAAAACAAAAACAAACAAAATCCTTGGAATTCCAAGCCAGACCAAATCCCAGTACAGAGAGTAGACTTGGACATATAATTTCACCCTTAGCCATTGAGGTACTTATAACTGTTAACTCCTGGAAGAAGGATAAGAGTTCTTCTTAACAGTGTAACTGCTCATTTGATCCACCATGATCCTAGACTAATGTACATCCAAGAAATTTTGGTGAATGCTCCAAACACACACCTGCTTGATCTATTTACTACAGTGAAGAGAGTGAAAGTTGTTCTTAAAATAGGGCCTCACTGTCAGTTTTCAGAGGTTGAACTTTTATCCTAGCATCATTTTGGGTTGTTTAGAAGTCTGCACTGGATCTTCTCAGCCAACAACTCTACAGAATATAACCCAGTCCCACAACCAGTAGTCTTGCCTTGTTATTAACATTGGCTAGTTCAAACTCCATGTCCTCCATTACTAGGAGCCTTCACACATATTAAAGTCTCTGTGTCCAGAGAAAGTATTCTGTGGGGTACAAAAAGGAAAAGAGGGGCATCAACCCAGCCACAAAACCATCAACTTACCATCTGTCCTGCCTGCAAGGTATACTAGGACAATGGCGGAGCAGAACTGTGGCAAATCAATCTCTACTTCGACTTGATGCCCATTCCACAAAAGTGAACCCATGCCTGATACTACATGGATGCCCAAAAATCTGAGACTGGATAACCAAGAGAGATCAGTGGTTTGTTCAGTTGTCATCAGTGGGTTCCTCTGACAGCAGATGGGAGTGTAAATTTACAACCAAACATTAAACAGAGTTTAAATTGTCTCCACTAGATCCCTCCCCTTGGATATTCACGGAGGTAAGATTTTAAGAGTCAGTTACAATAGAGGACACCAGAATAACATCGCCCATTGAATCAAGGAAGCAGGCCTTACATAGCCTCACAGAGACTAATAGGACAAGCACAGGGTATGTATGCTCTGTACTAGGTCCTACACATATATACATGTGTTGTGAACATTAGCTTTTTTTTGGGGGGGGGGATTTCTACCACCTGGTGTGGGTGTATCTTTTGCCTGCTCTTGAGACTCTTTTCCTCCTATTGCATTGCCTTGTCCAGTCTGGATATGAAGGTTCTTGTCTTATCTTTTTGTATCTTGTTTAGTTCCATCTGACTGACTTTATTTTTAGAGGCCTGTTTATTTATGAAAAGTAAATGGTCTAGGATGCAGGGGAGAGGGAATTAGGAGGAGGCTAGGAGAAATGGAGAGAGGGAAACTGTGGTTGGGACAGTTATATGGTATGTGAGAGAAGACTAGACTATTTACTTCTTTTTTTTCTAATTTTCTTTTCTTTTCACTTTTTTTTTTCTTTTAGTTCGTTTATGCTTTTACAGTCTAGTAGTTGCCCACTACTGGCTTGCCCTCCTTTAGTTCCTCATCTTATTCATCCCTGCCTGTCTTCAGGAGGATGCACTACCCCATGGCCCCTACCCCACCAGGACTCCCCACTCCCTGGAGCCTCAGGTCTCTCAAGGGTTAGGCACATCTCTCACCATGGCCAGACCAGGCAGTCCTCTGTGCTGTATGTGTTAGGGGCCTCATATCAGCTCATCTAAGCTGTCTGTCTGGTGGCTCAGTGTCTGAGCGATCTCAGAGGTTCAGGTTAGTTGAGACTGCTGGTCTTCCTATGGGGTTGCCCTCCTCCTCCTCAGCTTCTTCTTGCCTTTCCCTCATTCAACAACAGGGGTCCCAGCTTCAATCCAATGGTTGGGTGTAAGTACCTAAGTCTGTCTCAGTCAATTGCTTGTTGGGTACCTTAAAGGACAGCTATGCTGGGCCTTGTCTATAATAAACACACCATAGCATCAGTAATTGTATCAGGCCTTTGAGCCTCTCCTGGAGAAGGGTCTCAAATTCAGCTGGTCACTGAACTTAATTTTCCTTAGTCTCTTCTCCATTTTTGTCCTTGCTCTTCTTTTAGACAGGAAAAATTCTGGGTCAGAGTATTTGACTGTGGGAAAACAACATCATTCCTCTACTTGATGCTATCTTTCTACTGGAGATGGACTCTATGAGAGAACCCTATTTTCAATCAATAATAATAATAATGAAGAGTATTTGGGAAGCCCAATTTCATCTTGAAGGGGAGGGAGAAAGAAAAAGGATTCTATATTGAGAAGGTGGAAAGAAGGAATTTTATCTGGGATTACTTGGGAAAGAAGGACGGATATAATTAAAATACATCGTAATAAACATTGAAATAACTAATGAAATTTACAGAAAAAGGATAAAGTGCTTGGGCTGGATAAAAAGCTCAGCTATTAAAAGCTAGGCTCCCAGTAAAAAAAAATATCAAAAATAATTTTCCTGCTCTTCAGAAATACAACATCGACATTCATTTGCTAAATTTTTAAATAAAATTTGGTCCTTGAATTATTTGATCCATTAATGGGCCCTCAAGATCTAATCACCACCTACAATTAAACCTTGTAGTTTGAATAAAAAATTCAAGATATAAGCTATTGGGAAAATATACAATTTACAATTTAAAATGATGAGAACCATAGAACCCTTTTAATAGTTTGGTATAATATATATAAAAGTACAGTAAAATATAGAATATAAATTGGAAGTACTTATTTTTCTGTTCCAGTTTTAGTGTTTTCGTTAAAAAAATTAAATGTATCTTTTTGAAAACAAACTAACAAGAGTATTGTGGTTTCTGTTGATCCCAGATATTATTAACAAACTTTGCTTCTCCTTAATGACTTTATTAGTCAAGACTATAGCTATCAGAATCACTTAAGAAAAATCAATTTAAAGTTGAAAATCTTTGTTTGATCTCATAGTTTATGAATACTCATTGAATTTATTTAAAGTCCATTGACATAGGCATAATATTATGACAGAGCAGCTATGGTATAAAAGAGTTGCTCATGTAATGACAACTAGATTCAGAAAGATATATAAGAAGTATCCAAAAATAATACCATCTGCAAAGGCATGCCACCAGTGATCCATATCTTCTAATCAGTCTCTCCTACCACCTCACATTAATATTCTCAGATGAGGAATCAGCAAATGATTCCGTTAATTGAAGAAATTAGAGCTTCAAAATTTTAGTCACCTCCATCCATTACTTATTAATTTCTCTTTAAAAATATTCTACTCTGTAAATGTGCCACATTGTTTGTTAGGCATTCATCTGATGATTAACAACTTGCCTGTTTATCACTTCCCTGTAATTGTGGCTGTAGCAGCAGTGAGCACAGATAAGCAAGTTCTCTTGAGTAGGCTTTAAAGCCTTTGGTGCATATGCTCTAATACATACAACTATATCACAGGGTAGACCTACATCTATCTTTTTGAAGAACCTCCACCATGATTTCCACAGAGACTGTATTAGTTTGCTTTCAAACCAGCAATAAATATTTACCTTTCTGAATGCCAGTGCCATTATTTGGCATTATTTGTTTGCTTGCTGTAGTGGCTATTCCTGGTTGTCAACTTGACTATATCTGAAATGAACTACAATCCAGAATTAGAATGCTCACCTGTGGCCCTAATCTGGAGGCTGAGAGATATGAGTTTCTGACCTGAATCTTGGCATGGAGATCTTCAGGCATAGTAGCTATGAATCCCAGAGGATTAAGACAGGAAGATCTATGAGTTCAAGCAAGGTCATCTGAGATTAAAGGTGTGGTGGCACACACCTTTAATCTGAGCCACAGCTTTTGCTGGAGATCTATATAAGGACATTGGAAGAAGGAAGGCTCTCTCTGCTTCACCTGCTTGTCTTGTGGGACTGAGCAACTACTGGATCCTTGGACTTCCATTCACAGCTGCTGCCGACCATTGTCGGGAGTTGATTGTTGGGAGTTGGACTACAGACTGTAAGTCATCAATAAATTCCTTTACTACATAGAGACTACCATAAGTTCTGTGACTCTAGAGAACCCTGACTAAGACACTTGCTTTATTAATGTGTTGTTTTGTTTGTTTGTATTTGTTTTGTTTGTATTCTGACTGGGGTAAGATGAAATTTCAAAGTACCTTAAATCTATCTTGCCCTGATGGCTAAGGATATTGAACACTTAAAATGTATTTCTCATTCATTTTTATCAATCTTTGGAGAACTGTGTTTAATCCCATTCACCATAATTTTGTGATCATAAAGCTGGAAGCAATCATTTTGAGTGAGGTAACCCATACTTTGAAAGACATCTGTTGCATGCTTTCTCACTTACAGATATTAGCTTTGAATTTAGATATGTGTGTCATAATTGGAAGATTTACAGAGGTCAGGGAATTAGTAAGTAGCTACTAGGAAAGATGAGTTATCAAGGGAGTAAAGAAGCCAGTGATAGAAATGGAACAGAGAAATATGGAGCAATAATATTCAGTGAAAATAGAATAATAATGCTCAGTGAGGTGGCAGATGAGAGGGCAATGGCAATGAGTGAATACAAGGCTTGATGACTAATTCTACAGTCCTTCTGAGAACACCATATGAAAAGTTACTACTGTAGAAACTTTTAAAGATATAACTATTCACACATATAAATATATCTTAAACTGAATGACATTATATTGGGGCTACAATGGCCCTAGTAGATATCATACATTAATAAGTTAAAAATCTAGTATTAGTAATGAGTTATCTATATTTGACTTGTTGGCCAGTCAGATTAATAGGCCCTCAAATATTACATACTCTTTCCATTGTTTTTTGTTATCCTCCAGATCTTGATGGTAAGACTCTGTTGCTAAGCAGACCAACTTGACTCATAGAACATGAGGAAAACAAGTTAGTATTGATCTAGAAACTTCACCTTGTTAGATACGATTCATTGTGGTGGCAGATGCTATGATCTTTATACAAAAAGAAAAGAAGTCATCAGTCTTACCCAACTGTGAACACTTGGAGCTACAGTGATGACCTGTCTGCCAAGTTAAGCCCACTAGAGCAATACTGGCAGTCATGTAATTAGTGAATACAATGACTCTCTTACTGGATTTAAAGCCCATGATATACAAGATGGAACCCATACCTGATAGAGTTGGCAAGCCTGAGAATCTATGGTTAGACTAGTCATAGGCCCTATGGGAGAACCTACTGCTAGTAATCTGCTAATAAGATACAATATTAATTTGACACCTACTGAACTTTTACTATACCCATTTCTTATTTCATCTCTCAAGCTTGATCATAAAAGCTTGTTTTTGTTGCAAATATAGGTTGCTACATAGACTAACTGTTCAGGATGCAGAGAATAGGTGACAGAAGACTGCTTAGCCCTAAGCAATGCATCTATTTTTCAATCCCTTCCTCTTAACATTCTCTCCTAATTGTGGAAGAGGAGGGAGAACTTCTGTAAGGCAATAGTGGTGGATGACTACAAGGCAACAGTGTTTGACGGAGAGAAAGGTGTAGTTGCACATATGAATTCATAGCAGTCATGATGGCATTCATGGGTCTTACATAAACTCAAGCCAAACAAAATCTCATTTTTGAGGAGAAAGCTAGTGATTTATGAATTTGTACCCATGACTGAAGAGTTATTGGCAGTTGATAACTATCAGAAAATAAAGAATTTGCTTTCTTTAAATGTGTGGCCCCATGTAGGTATTACAATTTCCAGTGATTTTCATGTAAAAGTAATGAAAGGCATCATGTGTAAAAATAAAATGAGTGCCGGAAGTTGAATGGTGATGGAAAGGGAATCATTCTAGCATGATATGATGGAGTATATACTCTTTAAGTGAAATAAAATATTGAAACAATAGAACATTAATGTCAATAGTTAAAAAATAATGCTCATTCAATGGCTGAATTTTAAAAAAACTGTTAAGAGGATAGAAACTATTTTGGAAATAAGAATAATGGAAAGTAAATAAATAAACCATAATGAATGATTTCTGAAGTTACAAGATAATTCCCTAGTGGAACTTTCAACAAAATAAAGTTTAAAGTAGTCAATTTAAAGTGTCAAAGACTGAATTAAGTAGATATTGCAGAGCAATGAAGTCATGGGTTTAGATACAACAATATAGCTTAGTCAGAACTATTAGAATAAAGCAAAGATGAATACAAGACTGGTGGTATCTTATCAGTAGTACGTCATCACTTATTTAAAACTTATAAACATTACAAAAGATAATAAGGAGTATGTATATATTTTCAATAATTAATAATTGATAAGTAGGAATCTTTAAAACAGAAATTCATTAGAAATAATTACTAGCTTAGAATTCATTAATAAATTTTGTTAGAGAACTGTAGCATTTTCCTTTCTTGAATCTTATAACATCTAATAATTTTTATAACTTCGGTAAAGATGTGATATCTGAAGGAAACTGAATCTGAAAAACTAATTACTGATTTGAGTACAACAAAGAAAACTAAGTATGAGATGATTCATAAGCTTTTGTTGTCTGTAAAAAATTTAATATTATTTAATATAGGTATAATTTTTCATGGATGTTTGAAAACACCTCCATTTTTTTATTTTCATAGTGCCATTCAAGTTGAAGTATCACAGAAATTCTACTGCTATTGTCAATGTTAGGAATGTACAACTTAGATGGCTATACACAGCAAGCTAAACGTTAAGCCTCCATATGCATAGCTATATCATAATACCCAGGTTTACATTAATTAATCTTTATGAAAAATAAATCATACAGATTAGAAAACATATCTTAGGTCGTGATCTGGTGTTTTTCAATGAGGGAAATACTACCTAATATCTTTAGGCAGCCAAGAGAATAGCATCAAGAGCAGCCAAGAGAACTAGCATCAAGGACAACTGTTCCAAATTTCTGGTCCAGAATTCCTTTCCCCATAGGACAGGCATATGCATAAGCAATAGCTATTGCAAAATTACCATTCTTCTTATCTCTAAAAGTATATAATTGAGGATTCCATAGTGATAAATTTACACTCTCCAAGCCCATAAAAAACCTCTGGTCTCATTTTAAGCTTACACCTTGGCCAACTGTCTTCAGAATAGAAACTGATAATTTCTGTCAGGATACATTTGTGGCATCGCTCATCAGTTATTTAGACAGCTGAAATAAAGAGATCACCCATGCTGTGCTCAGTTAACTTTGCACGTAGATCCAAGGTGCTATGGCGATCAAGTGATTAGTTTACAGCTGGTTTAATTACAGCACAACATGTGTAGGGACAGAACTCCTTCTCAATTCATATACACAAGGACGATGCACAGCTCATTAAAACAATATTGCCTAAAATGTCAATAAAATCTCATGTAGATGAGACACAGAGAAGAATAACAGCCAGCAAAAACAGGCACACAAATGATTTCTTGTCACTGGGAACTCTGTAGTAAGAAATATTTTGCAGCTATGTGTGCTTGATTATAATAAGCACCTGGGTCTCTTCTTTGAGGTAAGCATTGATTATTAAAAGCTTTAATTTTTAAACATCAATGCAAGTTTGGTTTCTAATTATTTAAAGTCTTGCCTTCCCGTATTTTTCACTTTGCAATTACAAAATCATAAAGAACACAACTTGCCAGAAATTAGAATGGGCTAGCATACATATGATACTAGGACTACACTATCCATGGGTAGTCAAACAATATGTTATAAAGCTAGTCATTTGGTTAGACATGCATGCTAAATGGCAATTTTCTGCATATAATTTAAACAGGAAGCCAAGATGAATTTTCTTAGTTGGTAATGTCCAATATTTCTAGACAAAAATAGTTAAAAAGATAACAGGCATATTCTGTATACACTGGCATGAAAGGAAAAACAAATTTTATTATTCCTTCTTGTACTCTGCCTTGTTCACTGCTTCCCTGTGCAATACTTTTCTGCACTGATCCTTTTACTTAAGTTTAAGTTTTCAGAGTTACAGCTTTAATGAATTCCTTGAATTATTTTAGTCTGTGCTATAACCTGAGAATAGTCTTGGAAACTTCTAGAACAGAACAGTGGATGCGTATAATGTGAGATGTTTCCCTTTTCTTTCTTTCATTTTTGAAAACTGTTTAATTTTTAGACTATAGTATAATTACATCTTCTATTTTCCTCTCTCCATATCCTCCTAATAAATCTCCTTTCTCTTTTTCAAATTCACAGGTTCTTTTCTCATTAATTTATTTTATATTCTTGAGTGCATATATTTATGTATGTGTGTGTGCTTCTGTGAATATAGATATATACATTCCTAGATATGTAGAATTTTCTTTATGAAGTATGAAATATCTGTGAGTTAAAGCACACATATTTAGAGTGATGCAAACAACAAACATGCCAAAAAAATAAGATCATGGATATACTTCCATTTTAATAGCCTTAAAGGAAATAAAATACCTAGGGATATATTTAATTAAGGATTAAAGGGCCTTTATAATGAAACTTTAAACTTCTGATGAACATGATAAAGATAAAGATACCCCATGTTCATAGATTTGTATACTTAATATTATGAAAATAACCATTTTACCAACAAGTTTTTACAGATTCAGTGCAATCACTATCAGAGTATCCATTATTTTAATCAGAGATATTTTTCTTATGGAATAGTATAAAGATAAGAACAATATAATTGTATCCTGTAAAGTATTTTTCATATTTTCCTAAGAGTCTCAAGTAGACCTAATTACAATGGTTGCTTTATGCCATAAGGATGATCCAGAAGATATCTCAGAAGGTGCAGAGTCACGGTTCTGACTCTCATATTTCCAATTTGAAAAGAATATGAGAAGCAAATCAATAAGAAAAACCTCATAAAGGAGACAGTTAGTCTGGAAGAACCACAAATTCTGCCTGATGTGAGTCCCGCTCAGTGCAATTTAATAACCACATGTATTTCTTCCTGTTCCTTCTTGCCAAGAAGAAGATCTAGGTAGGTCAGAGGTATCAGAAGTTTTCTTCAGTTATAAAGCAATTTTTCCAGAAACCAGAAAGTGTAGAAGAAAATGTATTGAATCATCTCTTCACATATGCAACGAATCAAACCACATGTGGTACTAACTATATATACTTCATCCTGCTTTAAGTGTGTGTGTGTGTGTGTGTGTGTGTGTGTCCAAGCAAACCACTGCATATTCTTACTCCTATATCCAAAATTGTACGTGTGACTAAAACTAAATTAATGTGTGAATAACTAGACCCAGATGCAAACACACTTTCCAGAATATTAAAAGTTTTCACAGTATGCCTGTACTTATAATGTTATAACTGCTTTGTGATGTTTCTGTTTTATACATAAGAATACTTAGTTCAGGCTTCAAATGATATGAAAATACAAACCTCATGAAGGGATCTTATGATTTGGTTTAACAGCAAAGTGCAAAAACAAGTTACCATCAGAATAGTAATTAAAATTCAGCTCCCACTTATTGTCTGCTTCAGTTAGATACCGCATTGCATCACATTTATTTTTCTTTTTACCCACAAATCATTACAACCATAGTACTTACCTAAAGGAATAATGGAATTATTAAATCATCAAACGCATGACAAGAACTAATTTAGGTATAGTCTAAAGCCTCTAAAAGTTATTTGTGTCTGGTTTTATATTAACAATAGACAGACATTTATCAGTCACTTATTAGACAGGACATCTGGAATTGCCTTTTATAAATGTACTTTACAGTAAAGCATTTCAGTTTGTTAGGGAAGGCCTCACTACAAACCATTAATTCAATTTCAGCTTGAAATATGGTGAACACATTAAGAAGGTCTATAATTTTCTTATAATAAATACACACACAACTGACATACAGATTTTTTTTTCTGGAGTCAGAGACAATTAATGATTGTTTTAGTTTTTTTACATTAACATGCAAGCTCTTATTTAGTCTGAAGTATTACATTCCTTTCTATACTGTATAGCAAAGTTAATTAAGCAACTCAGGATTTGTTTGGCATTAATTTTTCTCCTACTGATAATAATTCTCCTATGAACACTGATTTTGTAAAATAAGCCAGACATTTTGACTTCTGCTAAGTTATACACTGTTGTCAAAGGAAATTATTTCTTATTTCTTTGTTTAATCAATGCCTAATTTACACAAATGAACATTGGTAAAGTTACTTTTGTATCAGAGTATGTAAAGTAACCAAGTGTTATATAAGATTGCTTAGGTTAAAAAAATAACTACAACAAAATTAATATGAGAGTTTATTAGCCTTAAAAAGAAGAAATATTTGCTTGTGGTTCTTTTTGTAAGAAGCACAGTGTACAAGGATTTTGGAGATGTGGTCTAGATTGAAAGACACAATAACAAGAATATTGCTACTGAGAGGGACAAATTTAGTGTAGATAAAGGGAAAAGAGTAGCATAGTAATATTCTCCAGAGGTGCAAAAATCACAAAAATGGAAATGATAATTTTAAAATTACTATTGAAAGAACATTAACTTTGAAACTGTAAAGGGTAAAAGATGTTCTTTTCTTAAAATTAAATATTTCTGGAGGTTTAGATGTCTGCCCAGTGGTTAAAGTTCTTACAGCATACGAACGAGGAGCAGAACTTAAATCTCACCACCTACGTAAATATACATCAGCTAGTGGTCTACCTTTATACCAGCACTGGGGAAAACAGAGACAAGGAATACACAGCATAAAATGTCTACAGAATACTTACACCAGCAACCACTGAGTTTAACTGTGGAACTTGATGAATAAGATGGAGAATAATCCAGGAGAAGCAGGAAGAGTCTGGATAAGAATTCCACATCTTATCAAGGATGTGTACACATACACCCACACATATGAGTGCATACCACCTAGAGACATGAACAATAGCAACAACAACAATAACAACAATAACAACAACAACAACAACAACAAAATAAAAAATTCTAAAACTGATTCAAATAAGAAAACAGAGTGCTATGCCCCAATGCAGGGGAATACCAGGGCCAGGAAGTGGGAGAGAGTGGGGTGGTGAGCAGGGGGTAGGGGGAAGGGAACAGGGGATTGTTTTAGTTTTTTGTTTTTTTTTTATTTTTTTTCTTCTTTTCTTTTCTTTTTCTTTTTTCTTTTGGAGGGGAACCTGGGAAAGCAGATATTGTAAATATAGAAAACATCTAATAAAAATATCAAAAAAAAAGAAAGAAAGAAAGAAAGAAAGAAAGAAAGAAAGAAAGAAAGAAAGGAAGGAAGGAAACAGAGTCCATGGTAGTACTGGTACACACCTTTAATCCCAGCACTTGAGAGACAGAGATGGGTGTATCTCTGAATTTGAGACCAGCTTACTTTTTCAGAGTGAGTTCTAGGAAAAAGAAAGGGGAGAGAGAGAGAGAGAGAGAGAGAGAGAGAGAGAGAGAGAGAGAGAGAGAACCAGAAAATATGGGTTAATAAAATAGATTAAAAACAGTCGTTTGTGACCATTAGAGATGCCATTGGCAAAATAGGAGACTTATTGTGCGATGGTTTGTCAATGTAAACTTTTCCTTTATTTAACCTAAACTTGTTTTCATCCATTCTTACATTTAAGAAGTTATATAATTTCAATTATGCAATGATATTAACATAATTTTAATGGTAATATCAAAATTATAAGCTGTGCTGATGTGACATACTTAACAACAGTCAAACTATCTGCCTTTTAAAGCCTTGATGTTTCCTTAAGAGTCACAATAGAATAGACAAACATCTTCTTCAAAAATAAAGCAGATAGCAATTTTGCTTTAAATGCTTCTTGTAGTAAATTTCCAGAACCTGACTGTTGCAGCTGTTTCTTAACATAAAATACCTTTCCTGATTTCTCTTACCTGTCCTTCACTGTATCCTCATAAGTTTATTTATTTTATCATCTCTGATTCTGCATAGATTACTATGCAAGTGAAGGGCATCAAAGTTAGCTTGCCTGGGATCACTACTGGCACCTGTCATTGATAGGGATTTGGCTGAAAAGTAGAAAATCATTACATGTGCCACTCCCATGTCAAGCTGTAGCCACATTTTCAGATGGAATCAAAAGAAAAATTCAAGCCAGATCATTACAAGAGATGAGGGCAATGATTTCCCAGGAATCTCAATTTTAGAGTTAATTTTTATGAATCCTTTTCTTTTAAATTTAGAAGAATCACTTCCAATGTTTTAATAGCCACCAACTGGAATTTGTATGAAAAATAAGTCTTCTGATTTTGTCAAAAGTGATGATCTGAAAAAAGTGTATTTCTATTTTACTTAAAGAAGCTTCATTTAGAACTGGTTTATTCATAAAGCATGCCCATCGAATTAAAGTTTATTGAGTGATAGTATTCTAGAATGGTATGCTCACAGTAATTGCTGTATGATAATACAGTAATTCTGTCATATTTATGGCTGTAAATGATGAACTGCCGCTGATGTTAATGGTATGGCTGCCAGGAACCAACGTCATTTTATTCAGAGCTATGAGAAAGTAGTGTGGCCCTACCCAATTGCTAACTCTTTATGAAGCCATAAGCCTTCTCCAGACTACATTAAATCAATGTTTATATCACTAAACTACAGTGTATTAAATGAATCTCTGGAAAGTCCAAATATTTGACTTTCATCACTAACTTTATCAGACTGCAGAAGATTATAACCATACCAGAAAGAAAGCTTTAGAGTGTTTATCCACACAGGGTTTTCTTCTGATGTACATGTTCAAGATTCTCCTTCTTGATACTGTACTGTACTTTCAAAGATCATGGGATGAGCTGAAAATTATTCCAAAGGGGATGTACCCACAAGACGCTCCATCATGTAATAAGGACACATGCTCCACCATGTTCATAGCAGCCTTATTTATAATAGCCAGAAACTGGAAACAACCCAGATGTCCCTCAACAGAGGAATGGATACAGAAAGTGTGGTACATCTACACAATGGAGTACTACTCAGCTATTAAAAACAATGAATTTATAAAATTCTTAGGGAAATGGATGGATCTAGAGAGTATCATCCTGAGTGAGGTAACCCAATCACAAAAGATCACACATGGTATGCATTCTTTGATAAGTGATTATTAGCCCAGAAGTTTGGAATACAGGAAGAAGGACCCACAAACCACAAGAAACTTTAGAAGAAGGAAGACTAAAAGGTGGACATTTCATTCCTTCTTAAAAAGGGGAATCAAACACCCACAGAAGGAGTGGCAGAGATTAACTATGGAGCAGAGACGGAAGGAAGGACAAGCATATAGCTATCTCCTAAG
>JADRCD010176889.1:0-13056 GCA_019843815.1 Montemys delectorum
TTATTATTATTATTATTATTATTATTATTATTATCATTATTATTATTAGACACAACACACGTACGTACACACACATACAACCTAATGAGTCTGTTAGTATTGCTGATGCACACGTGTTTAGGGGTGACCCCTTCAGATTAGATAACCTGTCAGGGGTCTTATATCTGAAGAAAACTTATTCTCCCTCTCTCACTAGTTCTTTACCTAAGGGGGAGGTCTTGCGAAATTTCCCAGATCCACATTGTCATGTGAGCGGGCGGGGTGAGAAAGACCAGCATTTAAGTCATACTTCCTTTGGACTCTTAGCAGTTAGAGTGGGCAGCTGGAGGGATAGCTCAGGGTTTGGAGAACTTGTTCTCACAGAAGATCTAGGTTTGACTCCCAACCTGGCAACTCACATCCTAAACTCCAGGCCCAGGGCACCTGACAACATTCTTCCATTTTTGGGCACTTCATGGATGTGATGCACAGGTATATCCACAAGCAAAAGCACACACACACACACACACACACACACACACACACACACGTAAAGGGAATTAAAAAAACAACGAGAACTGGTTGCTTACACGTCTCGACCATCAATTCTCCTTATCAGTGAAATGAGGATAGTATTAACGACACGCACAATGTCACTGTGCACATTACAGGTTGCACAATATGGCTTGTGTTTACACACTTATTTCTGAGCATTCACAATTGTTCTGGAGTTGTTCTAGCATTGGATATGCTGGTGAACCAAACAAACCCTAGCTGTCTTAGATCTTGTAATCCAGTGTGGAAAGACAAGAAATAAAATGCATGGGTAAATGGTAAAAATAAAAATGAATCGGGATGAAGGTTAGAGACAGGGCTCAGCCGTGTAAGAGCCCTTACTGCTTTCCAGGGGATCTAGGGGTCATTCCCCAATATCCAGATCAGAGGTCTCACAAACCTGTAACTCCAGCCTCTGATGGCCTCTGTGGATACTCACACACATGTTCCAGGCACACAGACACATGGATTAATTAGTAATTAACAATTAGTGGGTTGGGGAGATGGCTCAGCTGTTAAGAGAATTGACTGCTATTCCAGAGGTCCTGAGTTCAAATCCCAGCAACCACATGGTGGCTCACAACCATCTGTAATGAGATCTGACGCCCTCTTCTGGTGTGTCTGAAGACAGCAACGGTGTACTCATATACATAAAATAAATAAAATCTTTAAAAAAACAATTAGTAAAATCATAATTAATAAAAACACACATTAATAAAAATCTTTAAAGCTACAATAAGTATCAGGCTAACGAAAAAAGTAGTGACCAGAAGAAACTCTGTGTAGGAAAAAAATTGCAGCAAAGTCCCTCTATAGCCACAGCAGTGCAGGTCAGAGTAAAGAAAGGGCGTGAGTCATGTTGATTCCTGGGAGAAGGGAGTTCCAGGCAGAAGGAAAAGCAAAAGCACCAACCGGAAAGTGGTGTCCGTCGTGTCTGAGGAACAGTGAGGAAACTGTGTGTCTGGAGAGGGCTGGAAAAGGACAGGATGGCCAGGGCCAGATGGGTTCCGGCAACACATCATAAATATAAGTCAGGACTTCTGGGATTGGCTTCAGCATGGCCTTTTCTTCAGACGGTGGAACCGGTGAGTTGTCCCACATAGGAAGGATGTGAGGATGATAGAGGAACAAGAAGGCTCTGCCTTCGATTCTCCGTGGGTGACAGTGGGTGACAGCGTTAGCATGTCCTTTTGTCCTGCAAAATCCTTCCCTCACAGGGCTTTGTTCTTCCCTAGAGACTGAAGGAGGGATGGCTGTCAGGCTTTCGGAAGATCAACTTATCCAGAGAAGTTGATGCTGTTAGAACTTTGACCATGTTTTTGGGGACTTAGGCAGCCCAGAGGAAAATTCTCTACTCTTTGTTCGTAGAATGCTTTTATATAGCATTTGATATCTGTAGGCATACATTTTTTTGCAAACTACTACTTTTAATAAATGTTTAACCTCTCCTCTTGCTCACCACACACCAGTGGGAGTGGAAGAGAAAAGTTATTAGGTTATGGGGAAGTGGACCTGTTTAGCAATAGTTCTTTGGGGGTAAGTTCAGTCTTCTTAGGCAGCAGTTCAGTTCTGTAGCAAACACCAAATATGACTCAGCAGCTGCAGACCAGTCCTCTCCCGAGGCAGACACCGGGCACGCACCATCAGCTATAGTTCCGTCCTGAAGAAACTGCCAGGCTTGCCAACTGGCTGGAGCCTGCAGAAGCAGCAAGCTACCACAGGAGCCTCACAAGCAGTTCTCTCAATGTCTGCATTACTACATGCTGAGCTCAACAACGCTATGTAAGGTGAACCGATACACGTGTGTTGTTAGCAGAGAATAGCAAGGCAGAGCAAACCAAACCTATGCTCTGCCCCCACTATCTGTGGGGCCATATTTACACTCCATCACATGTCCTTTCACGTGCCTGCTATAGCAAAACATCCTTTCACTGTGTCTGCTTCAGGAAAACATTCTTTCTCATGTCTGCCCCAGCAAAACATCCTTTGACATAACTGACTTTTCAAACAAACCTGAAGTTTCCACTTCAGAACACCATATTCCTGACCCAGCAAGCAGCAGAACTCAGCACCTTTGGCCATGTGGCTCTGGCTTTAGAGTGAATAGAAGGGGTTCTGGGACAATTGATGCTGGTTAGCTGGAGCTAAGAAATTAGAGGTGATTAAGAAGAGACCAGCATCACTGAGGTAAAGTCTTCTGGAAAGTGTTTTTTTGTTTGTTTTTTTGTTTGTTTGTTTGTTTTGTTTTGTTTTGGTTTTTGGTTTTTGGGTTTTTTTGAGAGCACAACAAAGCTGTGTTCCAAAGAGAACCAAGGTTGTACCTCATGCTGCAGCTGGACTTGGTAATAGGTAAGAGTCACACAGGTGGTACCAATTTTGAAGGCAAGAAGGGGTCATGGAGAGCACCTGAGGCTTGGCACTGTGAGAGGCCAAGGATGGCCATTGGTGAAAGTGCAGCCTCGGTTGCAATTGATGGCCAAGGACTGAAGGGATCATGCAAAGAAGTTGAAGCTCAGCACCATGAAGAGAGCCTATGAGAGGATATTGGTGAAACCTACTTGCAGCAGAAGATTCCAGTGAATTGGTGCCATGGGATGATCACCAAGAACAGCAGCTGCAGTGGAGTAGAGTCAGCCAGAGCTTAGAGTGCTACAAAGGGCAGAGCTGGAGAAGAGATCCAAGTCCTTTGGAGGAGCCCAGAAATCATCTGTGTGTCCCAGATGTTGCCTTGGAGACACCAAGATTTTAGAGATGCCAGAGTTGTGGGATATCTACTGAAGAAAGTTACTAACTGGGAATGGAACCAGCCCAAGAGAAGGAATTGTCTTTCAGTCAACAAAGATGAGAAGAATTAGAGATCTGCAGAGTACTTTGACATCAGACATAGAGATACAGGGTTTGCAGTTGCCCAGCTGGTTTTTGGTCTTGCTTTGGTCCAGTATTTCCTTGCTATGACATTTTGGAATGGTAATGTATATCCTGTGATGTTGGAGGTATGTGATCTGCTTTTTTATTTTATAGAGAATTACAGTTAAGTTATTAAATAATCTCAGAAGAGAATCTGAACTTTGAACTTTTAGCATTGTTGAGACTGTGATAAGACTATGGGGACTTTTGAAATTGAAATAAAGCCAGGTGGTGGTGGCACATTCCTTTAATTCAGCACTTGGGAGGCAGAGGCAGGAGGACTTCTCAGCTCCAGGCCAGCCTGGTCTACAGAGTGAGTTCTAGGACAGCCAGGGCTACACAGAGAAACCCTGTCTCGAAAAAAAAAAAAAGAAAGAAAGAAAGAAAGAAAGAAAGAAAGAAAAAGAAAAGAAAGAAATTGAAATAAATTTATTTTGCATTATGGCTAGGTATGGCCCCCATACAATCATGCGCTTGAACAAGCCTATGAGGGACAGAGAGTCGAATGTAGTAGTTGAATAGGTTTGGCCCCCATACACTCATGTGTTTGCTTATCCTTGACTCAGGGAATGGCACTATTAGGATCCTTATTGGAGGAAATGTGTCACTGTGGGGGTGGGCTTTGGGACCCTCCTCCTAGCTGCCCAGAGACAGTCTTCTGGCTGACTTCAGATCAAGATATAGAACTCTTGGCTTCTTCTCCTGCACCGTGTCTGCAAGATATAGAACTCTTGGCTTCTTCTCCTGCACCGTGTCTGCCTGCATGCCGCCATGCTTCCCACCATGATGATAAGGGATGGAACCTCTGAAGCTGGAAGCCAGCCCCAATCGAAGGTTGTCTCTTATAAGAGTTGCCTTGGTCATGGTGTCTCTTCTCAGCACTAACCGATCTAAGAAAGACCACAGCCTGTAAGTCTTCCAATAAATTCCCTTTATACACACACACATCCATTCCATTAGTTCTGTAACTCTAGAGAAGATTAAAACACCCTCCCACCCCCCAAAAAAATCTTGCTGTGGGAGCTGTGGTGTGTCCCTGTGTGTCTCACAGTGCACCCTTTTGTCCACACAGCTTCACTTGCAAGTGCTCATTGCACTGAGTCCTTGGTCTGGTTCAAGGCCTCTGGCTTCTGCTACACTATCAATACAAGATCTTCATGGAGACTCTTCTCTCGGATATCCTGTTGTTGCCCTGTGTCATGGAGATCCTGCAGCTTTGGATCTGCAGGACAGGACCCTTCATTTGCTCCAACAGTACATAGATGTTGGGGTAGATGTTGGGGTGGGCCAACTCAAAGCCCTGGGTCTGGGCCTGAGTGACACCTGAGCTGGTCAGCCCTCTACTTCCTGTACCCATATCACCAGGGACAAGCTTTCACATGTGCATGCCACAACACACATGGTCAGAGGATAGTTTGCAGCAATTGATTCTCTCTTTCCACAATGTGTGTTCTAGGGAACGGACTCGGGTTACCTACTGGGCCCTCTTGTTGGCCCTTAAGCATTAACTTCTGACTGAGTTTCCAGTATCACAGTCTACCTTGATTTCAGACTTGCCAGCCCTGCAATTGCATGACCCAGCTCTGTGAAATCCTTAAAATTATATATTCAACTCATAAAAAATAAAATGTTCCCTGTACTTGCTAAATAATTGTATACAATATTTAATATATAACATATAACATGATAGATAGATAGATAGATAGATAGATAGATAGATAGAGAGATAGATAGATGGATGAATGATCTATAGATGAATGATCTATTGGAGAATCCTGACTGATATTCTGGGAAGAAGAATGGTCTAGAGAATATCTGAAAAGCTTTCCTAATTAAGTCTCTGGTGTGGTGTTTTAAAGGCACTATGACCATTTCCAGTGACACAGAGGACATGGGTAGTCCATGGAATGATGTGTCAAAGGACACACAAGCATCACTGTTGATATTCCTAACCAAGGCTGTTTTGACTTGTTTTAGGGCCAGTTTCTGGGTGACCATGTATCTAACATCTTAGCACATTTTGCTTAAGCCTGTGAATAGATTATCGTGAGAATGACTGATAATTCCACTCTGGGATGGACAAAGCAGGAAAGAAAAGCATGACCTCAGGGCTTCAGATTGCTGGCTAAGCACAGTGCTAAGGCCACGGGCATTTCTTTGTCTGCTCTGAAAAACGAATAGCTGCAGAGCTGAAATACATGAAAACCAAAGCCAGAGTCTTAATCCCGCAGTGTCTGAATTATAGGGCAGGTTTGAATACCCAGCCTTCTTCCTACAAGACCAGTGCAAAACTTACCCCAAGAGCCAGGAGTGAGTGAGCTCTGCACCTGCACCCGGCCTTCACCTGGCCTTCACCCGGCCTTCACCTGGCATGCAGAAACCTCCAAGACATGCCTCTCTGTTTAAGAATTCAGAAACCACATGGCACTACAGCAGCTCATGCCTGCAAACCCAGCACTCAGAAGGTAGAGGCAGTGTTAGAACTGCCACGAGCCTGAGGCTAGCCTGGTCTACAGAGGTGTTTTAACACAACCCACAAAACCACCACCCTCAAAAACATTTTTCTTTTTTTTTTTTAAAAAGGAAAACAAGACATGTAGACACTCATAAACGCTTTGCTGAGATAACTGAGCTTTGTGCTGGCCCCTGGCTTGAGAGGCTGCGCGCACAGTTCCTTTCCTTCTTTCTCTTTGACTGCAACCCAAATGCAATGGGACCTTACACTTTAAACCTGAGAGTCAACTATCCCAACAAGCAATGTCTTCTGTTTTTCTACTACTTTCAACTGGGAAAGGTGCTATGTTGAAGATAAATGCTTCAAGTTTTTTAAACTAGCCTCAAATGTTTTATGCTGAAGGTTCTGACGAGTTCACCAGCTTCCTGTTACTAGGACAAGAATGTCTACAAAAAAAAAAACAAACAAACAAACAAACAAAAAAAACAACTGAAATGAGGAGGAAACGTCTTACTTTGAAGGCTTGCTTCCTCCGAGTAGCCATCCCCTCCCCTCCTACAGCGCCTCTGAGTAGCCATCCCCTCGTACAGCGCTCATCTTTTGGTGTCAGCTGGGAATCCGTAAGTGGACTCAACTTTGAAGAGGTCAGAACCCTCATGACCAAGTCACTTCTGAACATTGTTGTTTTGGGAGACAAGTTCTCAACACATCAATCTTTGGGGGAAACATTCCAGATCCAACCATAACAGTAAAAGCAAAACATCTTAAGGTCAGGCTTGTATAAAGAGGATTAAATATAAAATAACACATGCTATTTTAAAATGGACTCTATAAGCCCATGATTTCAACACCCATTTGACTAACTCTAGTAAAAATAGGCAACTGAGAACAAGACTTTTAAAGCCTCAGAACTAATTTGATGAACACACTTGTTAGCACTCTAACATTTGCTTTTATTCTTTTACTGAAGTATTACAGATTAATGTAACAACTTCCATAAAAGCTTTCTACATCCTCAAAGGCAACTAAGATCATAAATGGTCCATGAGCAATATCCAATACTGTTCTTTGAACTGTTTTATTAACTTACAAATATTATACCATGGTTAATTGAGTATTTTGTTTTTTTCCTCTCAAAATACTGTGATCTAGCCATGTAACTACATGTAAATCTTGTATATTTTAAATAAAGAATAGTGTCATATCATAGAAATAAACATTGATCTATCCCTGCATTGAGGACAATGTTACATATCATTTAGAGCAAAGCAAACCAGGAATCTGGGAACATTTATAGAGAAATCTTTGCAGACATCCATGGATACTTCTGAGTCCAGTACACTAAAAGAAAATAGACTACTCCATGTCTGTTATTCTTACGCTAAAACAATATGTTCTACTTTATTTCCAGCATGATTTTAGAATTTTACCTTTCCTATTTTGAGTGTGTTTGTGTGTGTGTGTGTACATGCATACCCTGGCTGGCCATTGGAGGTCAGAGGACAAGTGTGGGAGTCAGTTCTTTCCATCTACCATGTGGATTCTGGGGATCGTAGTCAGCTCTGAGGCTTGGCAGCAACTACCCTATCAGCAGAGTGTCTCACCACTGATGGGTTCTGTCTATCTATGTTTACGAAGTAGCATGTTTGGTCACATGACGTGCATTGGTCACATGACGTGCACACATATTGAACGGACTAGGCTTATTCCAATGGTCTCAGCAGCACCGTGCAGAGAGAAAATTGCCAAGTCTTGGATTTCAATTTGTTTCCAAAAGTTTATTCACTCAAAAGAGTTTATGTAAGAAAACCTATAAATAATTATAATCTAGTCATGAGTGAACATCTTCCCTAGTTGTTTTGTCAAAAAAAAAAATGTTTTTTTGTTGTTGTTTTATTTGGTTTTTGTTGTATTTTTTGTTTTTGCCACTTGTGGTCCTTTCCCTTGCCATGTTACTCTGAAGTCAGTTCAGGAAGCCCTTGACAGCTGATGTGTAAGTTCTGAGTGGAAGCATGGAAAAGAGAGAGACGAGGAAGGGTCCGTGAACTTTTATAACTTTCTAAGGTGCTTTGTTAGGTGGTCTTTTGCATTCATCAGCATGTTTTGTAACTTTGTCCGCACATCAACTAATTACCTTAGACTTTCTTCCTGACACATTATCATACGAAACCTACCTCCCCATAGCCTCATATTGCCTATAAAAGTCATTGTTCCTGCTTTTTTCCAACCTCCTTCTCTTGCTCAATACACCAGCAAGGAGCTCAAGTGCATCGACTGACAGCAGGTATTTTCTTTCAGATCTGAATGAGAACGCTGATATCAATGGGTATTTGTTCAGTTTCTCAGCTTTCCCATACAATTGGTCACCGAAGTGGGAGCTCTCTAACAAACGCCGCGCGGACTTTTCACCAGGCTTTCCTACAGTGAGCACTAGAGCTGCTCATGTCGTGTGCGATGTCTGAGGTGTTCGCTGGAAGGCCGTCCTCACACTCACAGTGCTCACGGAGCCTCTAGTGAGTGTGGATTCTCTGGTGTCTGACAAGGTGCGACTTTTGGCTGAAAGCTTTGCCGCACTCAATACAGTTATAGGGCTTCTCTCCCGTGTGCTTCCTCATGTGAAGCGTAAGAGAAGAGATCTGAGAGAAGGCTTTCCCACACTTGCTGCAGTCGAAGGGTTTCTCGCCCGTGTGACCTCGGATGTGGATAGTGAGGGAGGAGCTCTGGGAGAAGGCTTTGCCACACTTGTTACATTCGTAGGGCTTCTCACCGGTATGGCCTCTCATATGCACGATGAGGGAAGTTCTTTGAGAGAAGGCTTTTCCGCATTCGTTACATATGTAGGGCTTCTCACCTGTGTGGCTTCTCATGTGTAAATTGAGTAGTGAGCACTGGGAGAAGGCCTTCCCACACTTGTCACACTCGTAAGGCTTTTCTCCTGTGTGACTTCGCAGATGAAGGGTGAGGGAAGCGATCTGAGAAAAGGCTTTCCCACATTTGTTACAATCGTAAGGTTTCTCTCCCGTATGAACTTTCTGATGTGTAATGAAGTTCTGCTTCTGGCTGAAGGCTTTCCCACACTCGTTACACTCATAGGGTTTCTCTCCAGAGTGAATCTTTTCATGAGCAATGAGATTGGACTTCTGGCTGAAGGCTTTGCCACACTCCTTACAGAGATACGGCTTTTCTCCTGTGTGGATCCGCTGGTGCCTGACAAGGTTTGACATCTGGATAAAAGCTTTGCCACATTCGTTGCATCCATAAGGTTTCTCTCGAGTATGGATTTTCTGATGGGTGATGAAGTTTTTCTTATGACTGAAGGATTTTCTGCATTCCTTACATTCATAGGGTTTCTCACCCGTGTGGCTTCTAATATGTACCGTAAGTGCTGAGCTCTGAGAGAAGGCTTTCCCACACTCGCCACACTCATACGGCTTCTCACCAGTGTGGATCCTCACGTGTATAATAAGCATGGAGAACTGAGAAAAGGCCTTCCCACACTTGTCACACTTGTACGGTTTTTCTCCGGTGTGACTTCTCATATGCAGAGCAAGGGAAGCGATCCGAGGGAAGGCTTTACCACACTCGTTACACGCGTAAGGTTTCTCCCCAGTGTGAACTTTTTGATGTGCCACAAGACTTTGTTTCTGGCTGAAGGATTTGCCACACTCGTTACATTCGTAAGGCTTCTCACCAGTGTGAATTTTTTCGTGATCAATGAGATTAGATTTCTGGCTGAAGGATTTCCCACATTCCTGGCACACATAGGGTTTCTCGCCGGTATGAATTCTTTGATGTCTAATGAGATTTGACATCTTGATGAAAGTCTTCCCACATTCATTACACTCATAACATTGCTCCCGACTATGGAGTTTATGATGATTGATGAGTTTCTCCTTGTGGCTAAAGCCTTTCCCACACTGGTGGCATTCATAGAGTTTCCCCCCTGTATGAACTCTCAGGTGTCTGATGAGGTCCAAGGTCTGACTAAAGCCTTTTCCACAATGGTTGCACTTAAAGGGGGTCAGCACAAAATGGGGCGAGCTGGTGTGAAACGGTTGCATAGCATCATCATATTCAAAATGTTCCTCTGGTAAAGGGTGTTTTACATTATCATGGTCACCAAAATTGGGTTCTAAACACTTTCTGACACTGTCACGTTCATACAGATTGTGTCTGGAAGGAATGGAGTCTGGGTTTGGAAAAAACGTATTTGCAAATTTCTTAGGACATTCATCGGCTTCATTAGTCACCACAATTCCCTTGAAAACTCGTCTCGAGAGTCTGTCCTGGATTTTCTGGTGTTCATCAATTTCCAAAATCTCTCCTAAAATAGACAGCAAAGAAATATCACTGGTGGTTTCTGTTCCAATATTGAAATACCAAGTATACTTGAAAAACAATGTTCCTACATGTACACAAATTTCAAGTGCATATCTCCTATTTTAATGTAATCTTAAAAATATTTTCACTTGGACTAGAGAGAGGGCTACAAAGTGAGATCCAGGATAGCCAGGGCTACACAGAGAAACCCTGTCTTGGAAAAAAAAAAAAAAGAGAGTACTGGCTGCTCTTCCAGAGGTTCTGAATTCAATTCCCAGCAACCACATGGTGGCTCACAACCATCTGTAATGGGATCCGATGCTGTCTTCTGGTGTGTCTGAAGAGAGCAACACTGTACTCATATACATAGAATAAATAAATCTTAAAAAGCATTATTAAAGTTGGGCAGTGGTGGCGCACGCCTTTAATCCCAGCACTTGGGAGGCAGAGGCAGGTGATTTCTGAGTTCGAGGCCAGCCTGGTCTACAGAATGAGTTCCAGGACAGCCAAAGCTACATAGAGAAACCCTGTCTCAAAAGCAAAACAAAACAAAACAAAAAAGAATTATTAAAAAATTTTTCATTTTATATATTTTTTGTTGTTTGTTTTGTTTTGTTTTGTTTGACTGCATACATTTAAGTGCACCACGTGCATGCCTGATGCTCTCTGAAACCTGAAGAGAGCAGTGGGTCCCATGAGCTATAGTCACAGACAGCTGTGAGCTGCCATGTGGGCTGGGAACCCAACCCCGGATCCTCCAGAGGAGCAGCCTGTACTCCTGACTGCTCAGCTGTCCTCTAGATCCACACGTGTCTCTTATCTTCTCAGTTTTTAAAAGGAAGTTCCAGGAAAGGAAAAAGATATTTAGAAAATCAATTACCTTTGTTTTATGCAAAAGAAAGTAACATTAATTTTAACAACCTTCATACATAAGTAGCTATTTTGGAAATGTAAGAAGAAAACTACATTCAAAAATTTTAAAAACTGGCCTGGCAGTAGTGGCACATGCCTTTAATCCCAGCGCTTGGGAGGCAGAGGCAGGCAGATTTCTGAGTTCGAGGCCAGCCTGGTCTACAGAGTGAGTTCCAGGATAGCCAGGGATACACAGAGAAACCCTGTCTCGAAAAACCAAAAACTAAAAACCTAAAGAAAAAATAATCAAAAATATTCAAACATTCAAAAATGAGCACACAAGGCTAAGCACTGCAGACTGGGCCTTAATTCACCCCTTCTGGGGTGGAGGCAGAGGGATTGGGAATTCAAGGCCAGTGTCAGCAACAGAACAATTCAAGGCTTGCTTGGGCTATGTAACACCCTGTCTCAGTACAACACTAACAACAGCTGAAAAGAAAGATGTTACAAGGTCAATTGTGTGCTGCCAAAAAGATATAACAGTCCTAACTCCCAGAATCTCAGAATATGGTTGTCCTCTGGCCTCCACATGCATGTCTGCATACACACACAAGCACGCACATGCATGCACACACATGCACACACACACGCGCACACACACACACACACACACACACACACACACGCACGCACGCGCACACACGCACACGCACACACAATTTAATAGTATTGAAAAATAACATCTTAGGCTGATGAAATAGATCATCATCAGTGTAAAGACATTTGCTACCAAACCTGATATCCCAAGTTTGATTGCACAACTTGCCCTCTGACCTCCATATGTGAACCATAGTACACATGCACCCACACAAATGTGTGTACACAAAAAATGGACACACAAATTTTTTTAAGGAGAACATCTTAGTTTCACATAACTGTTACCACATGCTATGGGAATCTATGTTGCGACACATCTCAGCTCAATCACTTACACTACACCTCTCGCTACACCTGGCTGGTTCCCTCCCACTAACCTGGACAGTGCCTCCGTAACACATCTTTCTCCACTACACATGGCTCTTCCTCTTGCTCCAACTTGAAAATCACATCAGGTTTGGTGAGTGGCGGGCCTGTTGGGGGATAAATGACATTGGGTTGGGCATATACACCAGTAACAAAAGCAGCCCTAGATTCTGAGTTGGGCCTGGGAAAGTCAGATGTTAACTTCTGAGAATGCTGTACCCTGAAATCCCACCAAAGACTTTCCTTCGAAAGCTGTGGCAGGGACAAGAACACCTCAAGGCATCTCAAGGCATCTCAAGGCAAGGCTCATCAACACTTAAAAATTCCAACTATTTTAGAAAAAGTACATTATCTTACCTACTGTGATTAAGTTGTTATAATTTTCTAGCATCACATTCCTATATAGGTTCCGCTGAGTAGGATCCAGCTGCTTCCATTCTTCTGGGGTGAAATCAATAGCCACGTCTTTGAACGTCACTAGTCCCTGTAACAATACACATCACGCAACCTGAAGTTATCCATTTTAAGGGTGTAGGAAAAACATAACAAGCCTTGCTCAGATGTAATTCAGAAAGATGAGGTTTCTAAACAAAACGAAGCAAACGTCATATTGGCAATATTGTCAGTTTATATGCAGTTACTAGAAAACAGAGCCAGTGGTATGTACATATAATAGAATTTTGTTCCGCTATAAAGAAAATGACACCCAATAAACAAGCATACTTGGGATATTTCAGTCTTGCCTGTTTCCCCGGTGAGCACAGTATGCTAACGAGGTTTTGGCCTTGCCTGTGGTCATGGTGAATTCAGCAAGTTGGGAAGCTTCAATGCTGCCCATCACACTGGTGATCAGAGTGCCTAAGATGCTGCTGTCCCACACCTTCTTAAGTGAGGTCAGCACATTACCCAGACTCTAAACACACACACACTCACACATAGTCACACACATAGACACATATACACAC